>RCUC01123953.1:0-11604 GCA_003697995.1 Taxidea taxus jeffersonii
CTGAACAGTGGGCTTCTCAAACACGGTGCTAGCTTCTTTACAACACTCCATATTCCTAGTACTTAGCTTGGAACCTGGCATGTGGTAGGCACTTCAATATTTATTAAATGAATGAACAAGCTGTAAGCCAAGGTGATGATGAAGAAGAGAAAGAAAGAAAACGTGCCATTGTAGGACAGACTTCAGTGGCTCCATATCTCCACATTGGTTGCTATGACAAAATACCATAAACTGGGTGACCTATAAAGAACAGAGACTCATTTCTCACAGTTCTGGAGACTGAGAAGTCCAAGGTCAAGATGCCGGCAGATTCAATGTCTGGCAAGAGCCACATCCCATAGATTGTTTTCTTCTCACTATAACCTCACTTGTTGAAAGGGCCAAGGAAACTTTCTCGGGTCTCTTTTGACAAAAGTACTATTCTATTTGTGAGGATTCTACCCTAAGACCTCATCACCTCCTGAAGGTGCAACCTCCTCCTATCATCATCTTGGGAGTTAAGATTTCAATATTTGAATTTCGGGGGGATATAAATGTTTAGTCCACAGCACTTTCCAAGAGATCCCATTGACTAACCATCCCTTCTCAGGTAGAGAAGTTTTCTAGCTTGTCCTGGGAGCAGGGCAAGAGCTCAAGGGGGAATAATTCCAGGGCTCTGTCCAGGACTGTACATGAGGGATAAAGCCAGGGAAGGTGACAAAGTATTGATAGAAAATGTGAGTGTGGCTTTCAGAACATCAGAGCTAGGAAATTCTTGGCTCTCAACCAGTCTACACCTTTAACTTATAGGTGAGGAGACTAAGGTCCAAGGAGTTGAGGTGACTTACTCAAGGAAGTGACAAATGCTATTCATCACCAGGCAAACGGGCAAAATAAGAAGGCAGCACTGGAAAGGGGAGTGGATGGAGCTGAAAGGAAAACGAAGTAGATTTAATCCAAAGCACTGGAGACATCATTCCTTTCCTCAGTAGATGTTTACTGCTCGTATATACATATATTTAATCATGGCATTGTGTGACTTGATAAAAGAGCTTTTTTTCAACTGCATATTCAGCAAATAAGTATTTATCTGTCTCTCCGACCAGATCACTTCTCCATTCTTCGGGCTCTCATCTCACTTCTCCACACACCCTGCCTGCTTAGCAAGGATGAAAGAGAATCTCCCATGGTGGGAGGAAAGAGGCAGGAGTCTATCCCCTTTCAGCATTTGGGGCCATCTTTGTCCCAGGAGCAGGGCACATTCACCACACTGAGCTGTCAAAGACCAGAGGGCAGGTGGAGAACTGGGAGGATAATTGTTGCTCCGGAAACTGGCAGACTCCATTCCGGGTCCACTTCAGTGACACCGTGGTTGCAACACCATGGAGGGAGGGTCACAGGCACCACAAGGTTCTGGGAAGGCAAGGATGAACAGACGAGGGCCCCGGCCCCAGTGATGTTTGTCACCCAGTCTGGAAGACAGGCACAAAATTAGATCTTTTGTGTATTAGGCAGCAAAGGCTGTGAGAAAGGGATTTGAAAGTAGATGGGGGAAACCTCGCTGGAAGAGGTGACTCAGGGGAGTCAACCCAAAGGACAGTGAGGCCAGATGACAAGGAAGGCCCAGAGCATGTGGTTCCAGGGACACAAAGTCCAGAGCAAGGGGATCAGTGAGGAGCGCCCCTGAGCCTGTGGATGGGGCAATCAGCAGTTCCTGTCCTAGAGCACAGATGGAGGGTAGGCACCAGGCAGGACAGCTGTGGAGGCCACAGTGAAACATTTGCTGGGGAAGAATCTTACGGCTTTAAACAGGGAGTAAACTGACAGGTTCTATAGAAGATGTAGCATCACTCCCGTAACTGGAAAATGAATTTGAAGGGAGCGGAATGAGAGGTAGACCAGTTATCCCAGACATGTGAGTGATGATAGGTGTCTAGTCTGAGACAGAGGGAGGGTGGCAGAGAGAGAGAGAGAGACTTGGTTGAAAAATATTTTGGAGGTAAAGAGCATCTGTGTGGAGCAGACAAAAAGGAGTGGAGCAAGATGACCTGAGTTCATGATCCGACAGAGCCAGGAAGATTGGAGGAGGAGCCGGTGAGGGGTGTGGAGGGGACTACACATCAGAACTCCTGGGTGGTGAGTACAAACCCTTCTCCATGTCCTCTGATGCAGCAGCGCACCAGGAAACTGGGGCTGGGGAAGGAGGCCAGTCCTGGAACAGGAAATAAGATTATGCCTCACCATAAAACCCCTGAGCAAAAGAGAGGCTCCTTAACTTTCTAGAAAAGTCAAGGCCAGCCTAGCCCCAGGCGGGCAGAGTGTGGTGCCTTGTCTACCCCAGATAGCAGTAACAGGCAGGTTTCTCGTGTCATGATGGAGAATTCCCGGGCTCTGTCCTGCGCTCACAAGGGAGGGTGGTGCACGACCTCTAGCCCCTGCCGCAGCCAGGGGTGTTGATCTGACTGTGAGCGTCAGGGTGGGGGTAAACTCCGTAAAAAAGGTTTCTTTCCCTGATACCAATTACGTTGTCTTCCACAGCCTTCCCTCTAACCCCAGAAGCCAGTGTCTGTGCCTGTGGCAAAGGACAGAGCAAACACCTCCACTGACTAACCTCCTGGGACCCTGGAGCCGAACCCACCACCTCCAAGCTCACTTGCTATGGGGTTTCCCCTCCCTCCTCTTCCCTCTCTCCCCCATTACACCCGTTTCCTGCTCTCTCCTAGGTGCTAATACCTGCAGAGCTCTCAGAGCAGAGTCTGGGTCTGTGCTGACCTCTCCTTCTCCCTTGCTGACCCAGGGTCAGGTTTTCTATTCTCCAGATGCGGTTCCAGTTCTGTCTGCCCGTCTCTCTGACCTCCGTAGGAACCCTGGTTAAAGCAGAAATCTGATAGCAGTTTTCAACTCCCAGTTGATTTCCTAGCAGGGACCATCACCCCCCTGGAATTGGCAGTGAAGTGGTATCAGACCACTCCACATTCAGACTCCATCATTAAACCCTCTTCTTCGCTCATGGAAGTATTTCTTATCCCTACGGTTTATACAGACAGTGATAAAAATGCTTATCAACCTGTTGCTAGAATTCTTTCTGTTTGGTCATAGGTATAAAATTCATCCCCAGGAACAATTTGAATTAATTCATTATCTTAGCGTTTTACATGGTTTCATGTTGGGCAATCTAAAATTGTTAGTGTGTGACCTTTCTGACCTACAAAATGAGTTCCTCGGGGTTCGACGGAATTTTTTGGACCACAGATGAAATTCAGATTTAGGCAGATGGAGTGGAGGAAAGAGTTGTTTGTTGTGATGACAACAAAATTCCTCTGGGGCGGGGACTATCTTTCTTTGGGGACACACCTTCACGGCATTTTATGTTCAAGCTGTGTAAGACTAGAGATGGGAGACGCTAAGGGGAGATAAAATTGTTCTGCCTAATCAAATCCTGAAGTTCTCAAGATTGTTTAGCTTTGTTTTGTTTTTTTCTATTATCTCAGACAGAAGAATTTCCCTTTTTTGCTGTGGGGAAAGTGAGATAGGGAGGTCTGGGTCCCCCGAGAGCAGGGGCGGGTGGAGTGGGGAGAGCTAAGGAAGAAACTGCAGAGTAATGGGCCACCCGCTGTGGCCTGAGGCCAGGAAACCCCAGGGGCAGACAAACCCCACTGGACTTGAAGCTGAGCTGTTCCCTCCACCATCTCAAACAAAGCCGGCTTTCCTTACTGCTTGTATGAGTGGTGTTTGGGAAAGGTCTACAGTAGAACAGAGGGGAAAGGCCCCCAGGGCCAGATTGGGAGAGGGGGTGGTGGCAAATGCCCTGCATAAACCACCTCTGGGGGCCAGGGACGGAGTCACCCCCAAACGCAAGCATTCCGTGGGACCTCTTGGAAATATTGCACAATTGGGCGAGCACGGGTCATCTGCACTTTCAAGTGTGATTCCAGAAGACTGGAGGACCCGGGGACATCTGGGATCCTTCATTCTGAGAACTCAGACTATCTGTACCCGTGCATCTTGCTGGCAGTATCAACAGGACTTTGCTCTTTCAGGAAACTGACCCACGAAAAGAAAAGTTCCAAATAACTGTTTCAAGAATTGCCCTAGGGACGCCTGGGTGGCTCAGTTGGTTAAGCAGCTGCCTTCGGCTCAGGTCATGATCCCAGCGTCCTGGGATCGAGTCCCACATTGGGCTCCTTGCTCAGCAGGGGAGCCTGCTTCTCCCTCTGCCTCTGCCTGCCACTCTGTCTGCCTGTGCTCGCTCTCTCTCTCTCTAACAAATAAATAAATAAAATCTTTAAAAAAAAAATTAAAAAAAAAAAAAAAAAGAATTGCCCTAAAAACCCCATTCAAAGGAACACTAAACTATTAGACTTTTTGATAGCATCAACAACTATACCCCAAGACCCCTGGAACCCCTGCCTCAAAACCCTTGCATTGTTGTCTGTGTTCACTAAACCTGCACTCTAATACCATGACCTTTACCCAATTTGACCCAAACCCCTCACCCCCTCTATATTGAAAGACACTTTCAGACTGACCCCTAAAGCCTCATAAATTCCCCCTGACTTGGACTCCCCTCGCTGAGACGCTTGTGCTGTCCTGGACCCCAGTAAGCAAGGGACACGCTTATCACCAGGTTCTATACTGGTATTTTCAGGGAGCCAGAACTGGTTCCAAGGACCCATGCTAGGTGTGGGTGGGGGGAGGGTGGTCAAAGGTCAACAAAACAGCTCCTGCCTTCACTGGAGCTTACATTCTCATGCACTTTAAACAGCAGGTCACAATTAAGTTATTCATAATAGAGGGAAATTCTCTAAATACTACTGTGGCAAGTGCTACCAAAAAAAAAGAAGTACAGGGGCGCCTGGGTGGCTCAGTGGTTAAAGCCTCTGCCCTGGGCTCGGGTCATGATTCCAGGGTCCTGGAATCGAGCCCCACATCAGGCTCTCTGCTCAGCAGGGAGCCTGCTTCCCTTCCTCTCTCTGTCTACTTGTGGTCTCTGTCTGTCAAATAAATAAATAAAATTTAAATAAATAAATAAATAAAAGGAAGTACAAACCCTGAGCCAGGTCCAGCCCTGAGTGGTCTCTGGGAAAGCAGCAGCTCATGCTGGAGCTACAGGGGCTGAACCCGCTCCCGAAGCTGGGGGGAGGCGGTGTGCTCCTCCCTGTTCACAGCTACATGGCTCATTTTCGTGGAGGGGCAGTGCAGGGTCTCAGCAGGGTCCCAGGTTTATTCCAAGGGGCCTGCCATCATGCAGTGGGAGGAAGGCTGCCCTAGTCCACCGTGAGGGCATTTCAAAGTCTGGGCTGTGCACAACAGGCTTCAAGTGAAAACGAGCATCGGCATCGGCACTGGCATCGAGCATCATTCACAGATGGTGAAGGACGAGGGGGTCTGCCAGGGAGGGTGAGGCAGCAGCGGGAGAGAGGACCAGACGTGAGCTATGGAGAAATGCGCCCAAGACATAATCCAGAGACCTGGGCAGGGAGGAATGGATGGCTGAGGGTGCTTCTTGAGGCCCTTGAGTTGTAAGCCTCTCCAGCCCTTCCAAGAATTCCTGGAGGCCTGGACTGACACTCTGAAAGGAGGTATCTTGAAGAAAGGAGACTTGAGCATGTAAAATAAATGTCACATGTTGTCCTAAGGATGAGCTGTGGGAAGGTAAGTGTTGGGGAGGGAGTGGTTTTAAGTGGTCTGAAGTCCTGTCCAGATTCTGGACTCTAGAATAGATTATAAAGGTAGGGCCTGGTGCCCCAGAATATGATAGACGATAGCCAGTCCTGGCAGCAAAGGGCAAGCTCGGTCTCAGAAATGCAGCCGTGGAGATGTAGGGATGCCTGCGAGGGTGTGGAACAGGTAAGGGATGTAATCAAAGCAATGTCTCTACAAGCGTCACCTGGTATGTTGAGGGCTAAGAGACAACCCCCTCCCGGAGCGTGGCTCTGGGCGTCCTTAGCTGAGCTGACTCAGGTCTGCAGCAGGACGGTGGCAGGGACAAGCAGGAGGACAACCCCATGAAGGAGGAAACTTTGGAGCCTCCCAATAGTAGTGCAGAGGGTATCGAGAGGAGCGCTTACCCAGGCTCACCTTGAAGCTTTGGTGACAGAACAGAAAGGTCAGGGGCAAGGGGGCTCGGGTAATTACACTGTCCCCAACCTGAGTGCATCGAGGGTACAGTGAGTGTGAAGTCCAAGTGGAGATGGGGCAAAACAAGGCCCAGCAGCCCTCTGTCCCTCCACCAGACTGGGAGCTAACGGACAACCAAGACACGACTGACTTGCTTTTGGTGCCCTCAGTGCCCAGCATCTGGTCCATGTGTGATGGCCTTGGTCAAGCCACGTGTGGTGGCTGAATGGGATGCCCAAAGCCTGTTGGAGGGTTAGGTGTAGCTCTGACATGCCTTCCAGCTCACTCCGTGCTTATGCAAGTGACCCTCATCCCCATGCTGGGGAAGTAAGTAGAGGCATCATCATGCCGGCCCCAAAAATGAAGTTTAGTAACATCCCCAGCTAGAAAGTAGCAGAGTTGGAATTTGAACCCACTGGCTCTGATGCCAGGACTGCACTCCTGACTGAGGCCTGGGGGGCCCTCGCTACAGATCGAGGATCAGCAGACCCATGCAAAAGAAAGAAGGAGAAACCTCACCCTCCCATGGGGGAGAGGTGGGAAAACAGACCCAAGAGCTGACCCTTATGCACCTTCCCTTGCCCTTAAGGGTAAAAGGAGTGGAAGAAAGTGTAATTCTTTCCTCTCCTTCATCCCCACCCTCATCTACAGGGTAGGCCTCAGTGAGCTACCTCACCCCTTAGGAATGAGATCTTCAAGGGGCCCTGAAACTTGGAAACTATCACTGAGTTCTTATCCTGGATGACTCATCTGGGCTCTAGGAGAGTCAAAAGTCCGCGGTGCTGAATTCATGGAACTTTTGAGTTCTAAAATAAATGAGAATACATCCATCGTTCCTATGGGGGTGACCTTCTAGAATGTCTCCTTGTGTCTTTGTCTCTGTCCCCCTACACACACACACACACACACACACACGCACACACATACATACACACACACACAGAGGATCCTGGGAATGTAATTTTAAGTGGAATAACAAAGTCTCCCCTGTCTCTGGGAGGAGCTGATTTCTATCTCTGAAACAGAAGCTTGGCTCAGGATTTCCCATCAGCCCCCTTGTCTTCCTCCCCCCAGAGACACTGAGTCCTCAGATGACTGTGGGATGAGCTGCACCTGCCCCTAAAATGAAGGTCCCCTGCCATCCCCTGTAACACGGAACATTTAGATGTACTTAAATTCCCCCAAAGTACATGGAATAAGCAGCCTTGGCATCTAGTGGGGCAGGTCCCATCAGAACAAAAGGCGAGGATGAAACAATACAAGATGAGCAAGCCCCCCTTTCCTTTCCGTCCAACCTGCTCAAATCACAATACCGACAGCCACGTAGAACAAGACAGTGGTTCTCACGAGGGTTCTCGCTTCTCACTCTATTTCTCTCATCTACTTAAGCATTTTCTTTTTTCCTTTTTTTTTTTTTTTAATTTAGAGAGCGAGAGAGGCAGTGTGCAGCAGAGGGAGAGGGAGAAAGAATTCCAGGCAGGCTCCACGTTCAGCAGCACAGAGCCCGGCACAGGGATCAATCCCATGACCCTGAGATCACGACCTGAGCCGAAGCCAAGAGTCGTATGCTTAATCCCCCCAAGTGCCCCAACATAAGCATTTTCTTATTGCAAGCTGCAGGAACGGGGGCGGGGGGCGGGAGCAGCTCCGGTCTTCAGGTCTTGCCCAGCCTGACGCTGGCAGCATGCCTCCCTGGGCCACCGACATTCTCCCAGAGGAGAACAGCTCACCTATCCGATCAGGTTATTTCCCGCCGACAAGAAGTGAAGCGAGACTTTGAGTTGCACAGTAGGCTTTCTAGTGAGATAAAGGGACTTTGTGTTCTCGTGATTTGACTCTAAGGTGGTTATTTTTGCTTAATTCTATGCGTGGCCTTTCAGAGGAGCTGATTTTGGCCCAGAACCATCTCGTCAATGTTAACCACTGCCCTATCTGTTTGCTTTGGAGAATCCTCACCATTTTCAAATACATCACCAGAGTCATGGCTATTGCCTGTGAATGTTCCCAGTTAAGGAGACACCTGCCATGAGCACCATCCGTTAAGGGCAGGCACCACCCAGGCACAGGCCCTGCTGACATCCAGCAGCCTCTTCTATCCACCATGCCCCCTATTCCCGGGACATCAGATAGTCACAGGTGGTTTCCTGTTTCACTTTTTAATTATCTGCTCTGCTCATGTACTTGGCATGTCTGTGCATCTGCAGAAACAGACTGGCTCCCTTTCTGGTCATTTTCTCTTCTTCGCCATTCAATTTCCCTAGTACTGCACTATTTGGGTTCCTCCCATCTGCTTACTACTTAATGTGGGCCCTCCAACCTGGACCTGAGCCCTGGGAACTCAACACTCCCTTGCTTCCTTCCTGAACTGGACCCACCTGACCCTCCATTCACAGGCATAGGGTAGGATAAGGTGTTTTGAAACACATGATTAAATCGAGTCATTGATTTTTCCAGAGCATATCCAGCATAGAATGTTCCACAATGAGAACCGCAGAACAAATCACCAAGTTTTTCTTGAGTGTGAAAATTCAGATTCCTAGGCCACCGCCCAGACTTCCTAAGACAGGACCCTTTAAGGGGTGAAGCCAAGGCATCTGCATTTTTATACCCTCTGTAGGTATGTCTTATACCTGCTGAAGTTTGAGAACATGCAGGGTGAGACATACAGTGAGGGCCATGTCTCAGGAGGCTTGCAATCTCAAGGATGGGAGAAGCTGATGGAATAGCAATACAAAGTCATTCCTGATATTTCCATGGCAGTTTTGACAAGAGAAACTCTGGGCCCGTTTTGTGCCCTAGGACTCCCACCTCCACAGTTTCTGGCTTCCAAACAGGAGCTCGTTGCTGGCACATGTAAGTGACTTGCTGCTACTGAGAAAGAATCATTTCCTCATATATCATTCACTCATTCAGCCCAACACATATTAAGTGCCTACTGTGTGCAAGCTCCTGCCACACCCAGGGCATGTGTTCTAGAGCACAAAAGGGTCAGAGTTTTCTCTTGTCAAAACTTCTCCTCATAGATGGAAAAAGCCCCAGAAGTCCAGAGGAGGAAATGACTTGCCCCCAGTCACATAACTACCTTCCAGGAGAGGGAGGTAGGGTGGTTAAGAGTTTGGGCTTGTGCCTGGGAAACCAGGGTTTGAATCCAGACTTTGCCAGTTAGGAGCTCCAGTGAGTTATATAAATCTTCATTATTGATAGTACCTGTGAGGAGTGAATACCTGTGAGAGCATACCCCAGGGTCTGGCTATGGGGATCCTTGATCAATGTCATTCAGATGACATTGAAAGCACTCTGCCCTCAGGGCTAGGAGCAGCTCTCTACCTGTGTCCACTTCTGTCTGTGCCTACTCATGGCTGGGCGTGCTCCTGGACTGATTAGAATTCATGCCTCTGTCTAGTGCAAAGCCAAATCCAGACCAAGTCCAGATTGTCAAGGTCACCATGCAGTTTTCCAAGACAGGCCAACCATTTAGAGCAGACCCAGCCTAGCAGCCCAGTTCTGCATATACGTGCAAAGTAATGCCAAGAATCCAGGAACTAATTCATATCGTGAACATTGCCTCCTTTTCTCTCATTGTTCTAGATGTTCCAAATGAAGAGCAATCCTCTGAACTGATTCTGGACAAATCAACAATCCAATCTTTCATTTTATTTGACATTTGTTAAAAAACAAAACAAAATGAAACAAACAAAAAACCACACACACAAACACACAGAAAGGTTTTCCCCAGGAGCTCACAGAGTCACAGCTGAATTTCCATGTCCAGTCCTTTTTTTTTTTTTTTAAGATTTATTTATTTATTTTTTGACAAAGATCACAAGTAGGCAGAGAGGCAGGCAGAGAGAGAGGAAGCAGGCTCCCCGCTGAGCAGAGAGCCCAATGCGGGCTTCGATCCCAGGACCCTGAGATCATGACCTGAGCCAAAGGCAGAGGCTTTAACCCACTGAGCCACCCAGGCGCCCCTCCATGTCCAGTTCTAATCCCAAGGCCAGACCTGTATTATGAAAGAGGCTGAGAAGCCAGAGGTGACACACGGGACCACTGCAGTCACCCCAGTTCACCCAAGCCTGGCTGTCTCAGAGACAGGCTCGCAGGAGATGGTGCTGAAGGGCAAGCAGCCTCAGGGATGGGGGCGAGAGATGGGCAGCTCTGTGTCTGGCTGCTGCTGCCCAGCCCCCACATAAGCATAGGAAAGTCAGATGGGGTAGAGGGGGAGCCTAGCTGGGCCAGCCTCTAGTGTCTAAATACACAGAAGTCTGATTGCTAACCTAACACAGACTGCTCCTTGCACAGACCCTAAAGCAAAGGAGCCACAGAAAATGAAGGATGGCCTGAAAAAGACACTCCAGTCCTAATTTGGACTCAAAGCCACTGAGCAAGGATAGTATGAGTTCTGAGATCAACCAAAGGGACGTGGGTTCATCTAAATGGGGGGGCTACATTCACGCCAGGGCTAGGGAAGAACTCCATCAAGGAGGCTCTTGAACTGGGCTACCAAGCAGGCAGAACCATATATCCAGCAGAAATCTAACGAGTTTGATCAAGATAAATTCCAAAATCAGGAAATTCAATTCCATATATGCTGCCCATTAAACGATGGCGTGTTTCTTACCTGAATTACTCACAATTATCCGGACAGTCACCCGACATTCTTATTTCCTGACCTCAGTATATGGCACCCTCGGCTGTCCGGACATCAAAGCAGATCTGTCCCAGGAACACACTCATTCTGGGAGAAGAAAGAAGTGGCCTCCGGGAAGTCCGTGGGGAGCCTAAGAAGGCCGGCATGGGCCAGCTTCTTGGGCGGCCTGACGCATGACGTGGTCAGCAGTCCCACAGCAGACAAGACGCACCTGCGAGCGGGGCTGGATCACACGGCGGCTATCACAGAGGAGAAATCTAAGCTTGGTTCGTTTTTTTTGTTTTTTTTTTTAAGATTATTTATTTATTTATTTGACAGACAGAGATCACAAGTAGGCAGAGAGGCAGGCAGAGAGAGAGGAGGAAGCAGGCTCCCCGCCGAGCAGAGAGCTCGATGAGGGGCTCGATCCCAGGACCCCGGGATCATGACCTGAGCCGAAGGCAGAGGCTTTAACCCACTGAGCCACCCAGGTGCCCCTTGGTTCGTTTTTTAATTTGTATTTTTATCACATCAAGGGATGCATACCTTCTAGATTCAAATGGTACCACGGGTCCTATGATGAAAAAGAAGGGTCTCCTGGCACATTTTCCTCATCCACTGAGACCCCCCAATCAGACGCAGCCCTTTCGGCTTTCTTTTCTGAAATTTGCCTCTATATTTTTAAATGCTATGCTTACAAGGCTTCTTTAAAATGTTGCAGTTTTGGGGTGCCTGAGTGGCTGAGTTGCTAAGCGTCTGCCTTCAGCTCGGGTCATGATCCCAGGGTCCTTGGATCGAGCCCCACATCAGGCTCTCTGCTTGGCAGGAAGCCTGCTTCTCCCTCTCCCACTACCCCTGCTTGTGCTCTCTCTCTCTCT
>ML100264.1:11894-25553 GCA_003697995.1 Taxidea taxus jeffersonii
GGAAATGAATTCCAGGAGCAGGGACTAGCAGTGTAAAAGTTTCAATAAAAATGTGTTCGGTATATTTGAGAAAGAGCAAGAAGCTTAGGTAGGTGGGATAAAGTAAGAACTTTGGACTGTGTTCTGAATGAGATGTAAAATCTTTGAAGGGGGCTGCTGGGTGGCTCAGTAGGTTGGGCATCTGCCTTTGGCTCAGGTCATGATCCCGGGGTCTGGGGATCAAGCTCCACGTCTGGCTCCCTGCTCAGCGTGGAGTCTGCTTCTCTCTCTTCTGCTTTCTGTCAAATAAATAAAAATTAAAAAAAAAAAAAGCCTTTGGAGGGTTTTGAGCAGTGGAGTGAGAAGGAGATGACATACTATTTTTTAGACTTAATTTATTTATTTGAGAGAGAGAGAGCAGGGGAGGAATAGAGGGAGACAAGCAGATTCTACATTGGGCATGGAGCCCCATGTGGGGCCCGATCCCATGACATTGAGATCATGGCCTGAGCTGGAAACAAGCATCAGGCACCCAACCAACTGAGCCACCCAGGCGTCCCAATACGACATGTTTCAAAAAGTTACACTTCACTCTGTGGAGAGTAGAGAGAGTATATGGCTGAAATGAAGGATGGATACCAGTGGTCCAACAGATGGTGGCTTAGACTTGGGTGATAATGAGTGAGGATGATGAGAAGTAGTCACATTCCAAATAGATTTGAATGATAGAAGTGACAAGACTTGCTGAGGAACCAGATGTAGAACATGAGACAGGATTGGGGAAGGTTTGGCATGAGAACCTGGAAGAATGAAGTCCTTTAGTGGCATGGGGCACAGTGGGGGAGCAGATTTGTACGGGGGAAATCAGTAATTTTTCCTTTAAGTTTGTTGTATTTGAGAGCCTATGAGGCATGCAAGTGGAGATGATGAGGGGTAGTGGGACAAAAAGTGGATGGTATTTAAAGTCTTGACAGTAGACAACATCACCCAGCAATTGAGTGTGGAGAAAGAAGTTGAGCACCAAGTGTTGAGCCGGGGGTGCTCTGAGCTTCACAGGCTACACAGATGAGGAACAAGGAGGAGCCAACAAAGGAAATTTAAAAGGCATAGCCAGTGAAGTAGAAGAGAACCAAGGAAAACAAGTGTCTCAGCAGCCAAGGGAAGACTATTTCAAGGAGGGGGTACTTGAATTAAAGTTCTTTTTCCTAGGGGGCACCTGGTTGGCTCAGTTGGTTAAGCATCTGCCTTTGGCTCAGGTCATGATCCCAGGGTCCCAGGATTGAGCCCCACATCAGCTCTCTGCTTGCCAGGGAGTCTGTTTCTCCCTCTTCCTCTCCTGTTCCCCCTGCTTGTGGCTCATTCTCTCTCTCAAATAAATAGATATTTTTTTAAAAAGTTCTTTTTCCGGGGCGCCTGGGTGGCTCAGTGGGTTAAAGCCGCTGCCTTCGGCTCGGGTCATGATCCCAGGGTCCTGGGATCGAGCCCCGCATCGGGCTCTCTGCTCTGCGGACAGCCTGCTTCCTCCTCTCTCTCTCTGCCTACTTGTGATCTCTGTCTATCACATAAATAAATAAAATCTTTAAAAAAAAAAAAGTTACTTTTCCTCGGGACGCCTGGGTGGCTCAGTTGGTTAAGCAGCTGCCTTCGGCTCAGGTCATGATTCCAGCGTCCTGGGATTGAGTCCCACATCGGGCTCCTCGCTTGGCAGGGAGCCTGCTTCTCCCTCTGCCTCTGCCTGCCACTCTGTCTGCCTGTACTCATTCGCTCTCTCTCCCTCTCTCTCTGACAAATAAATAAATAAAATCTTAAAAAAAAAAAGTTCTTTTTCCTCAGTTGAAGCCCAGGGGCTGAGTGATTCTTGTTTACTTATGGCCACTTATCTCCCAAGCAGTGAACCCTGAACAAAAGTAAATACCTGAGGGTTCAAAAACCCACACTTTTTGTTCTTCTTAGCATTTGGAGAGGAGGCAGGGGGAGGTGTGTTTCCCTTGTAGCTAATTCTGTACTTCATTCTTCCTGATATCATTATGTGCTTAGAAAATTCATTTATTCTTGGTTGTGCATCTCTTTCCAGTTTTCTAGTGAACTCTTATTTCCCTAGGTAATAAATAACATGTCCCTTCAGAGGCTCAATGTTTTACTTTTTTTTTTTTTTAATTTATTTATTTGACAGACAAGAGATCACAAGTAGGCAGAGAGGCAGGCAGAGAGAGGAGGAAGCAGGCTCCCTGAGCAGAGAGCCCGATGTGGGGCTTGATCCCAGGACCCTGGGATCATGACCCGAGCCGAAGGCAGAGGCTTTAACCCACTGAGCCACCCAGGCGCCCCAATGTTTTACTTTTTAAAAAAGATTTTATTTTTATTTATTTGAGAGTGAGTGAGAGATATCACAAAGGGAGAGGGAGAAGCTGACTCCCTGCTGCGCAGAGAGCCTGACATGGAGCTCAATCCCACGACGCCAAGATCATGACCTGAGCCAAAGGTAGACACCTGACTGAGCCACCCAGGTGCCTCTCAACCTTTTATTTCTTAAGAGCTATGGAAAATGTATGTAGCTTTGAAGGATTTCCATACACCTCCCACCCCCACCACTTTTGAATTGAGGAAGTATCATAGGAAAGACCATGAGGTTTAGAGTGAGGCAGACCTGGGACTTGGCCTCTCTGAACCCGTTGCCTCACTCGTAGGAGTAAACACATCTACAGTTGGGAGCAATGCACTTACTGTTGATACACACGGTGCTCCAACAATGCCCCTCTCCACGTTTGGCCTTCAGTCTCTAGCTTTCCTCTGGACTTCTTGAAATCTGCTACACCCTGGAGTTCTTATATAGGAGACATCATCGAGACCAACATTTCCCTCTGGATTACACTGTTACTTTCCTACAAGCTTTTTTTGGTCACTTCCACATCACCAAGTCCTTCTGTGTTGGTTAGAATTGGGGCCTGAATATTAGTTTCTTTTGTAGCTTCCTTTGCTTTCTCATGATAACATTTGTCAATAACACAAGTCATGTATGTGTTAGCTGATCTTTCTGGAACAGAATGAGACTTCCGACAAGTGTTTTTTTGCAACCCATGGGGAGAGGGTCCGTTTGCAATCATTCCGCTTCTTTCCACTATATGCACACTGAGAGGCACAGACTTGTGATATTCTTTTGCTCACGGGACGACCTTCAAATTCCTTTGCAGTAGCCAACATTATTTCCCCTACAGGGGAACACGGGAAAACTTCTAAAGGCAGCGCTTGTGGAGCTCAGATGGGAGAATATAAACATCTCAGCTGAAGCCGACAGCCCCAGCCCTATTGTCTACCTTACTGAAGACCCAGGCCTCTCAGCACTCACACAGGAAAATACAGATCAGGAGTGCAGCCATGCTCCTAATTTTCCTAGGCACGGGGTCAGGCAAGGCTTCTGGTTAGTGCAGAAACCAGGCATGGTCTGAACTCCCTGGATAGAAGTAAGGGAAGAGGGAAAAACTAGTGTAGGAGGTGCCACATTGGTATTTTTCCACACCAGGCTGTTACCATTTCCAAGGAACTTTTTCCTACATGTGGGGAAGGCACTTCCTGAGGTCTAGACTCCCAGCAACATCCAGGCAGTTGTGCTGAGCAAAGGAAGTCCGAGCTCCTGATGGATCATATAGCAAGCTGGGCCTAAATGGAGAGGGTGAGTGCCCCTAATTTTCCATGGGGGAAGCTAGCTGTAGTACAACAGGTAGTACCACTCCCTGGCTTCCCCCTGAAGATGGAAGGGACCACTGCAAAGGAAGCCGAGACATGTAGATGCTTCACCCAGGAAAGCTTCACACAGAGCACCCTGCCTCCCACCCACAGTGCCTCAGCCTGCAGAAAGCCACACTGCCTGCCCCCCACTTTACCCTGACACAAAGGGTAAGACATGCTTCAGTAAGTGAGACAGGTGGAGATTGCAGTGTGGACAAAATCGTCCCTCCTCAGTCTGGGGCCAAAACAAATGCCCTGGGCCCAGAAACACACAATCATAACTGTGGGCAAGACGGCTTCCTTCCTAAGCCCTCCAGGTTCCCCTTTGTGCTCCTGGACTGTGGGGCACATTTGAGGGAAGACTTCTGAATAACTACAGCTCCACTCTGATTCACCTTTCCTTTGACTTTGACCCCACTTTAGACTGTCTCAGGTGTCAAATTTGGAGCAGTTAGGGAAGAGGACAATACCCAAACCCCTGGCATATCCCTGGTGACAAACGAGTGCACTGCTATGGTGGTGGTGGTGGTGGCAGTTTGGCGGGGGGGGCAGCAGCACTGGTGAAAGAATCCTCACTGGTGTCTGGCTGGCTGCTGGCCTGGGGCAACGTGGGCCAGACTGTTGGTAGGCTCAGCCTCACTTCTGTTCATGCAAGGGCCAAGCTCTGGGTATCCCAATAACATGATGTCCATAAGCTCAAGAAGGAAACCAGAGGGTAAGGCAATGACATTGGTACTAAGACATTTATTACATCATAAAAAGTCCATTGTTGTTCTGTTCATCCATATGTACATGTTCCTGTGGGTGGTCCCTCGGTCCAGCCCACCTGCCAACCCTCCATGGTGCCAATCAACTTTCCAAATTGACTAATTAATAAAAGAGGAACTGGAGGAGGTGGCCCAGCGCTGATGGGAGTGGAGATGGGAGAGGGACACAAAGTGTAGAGTGGTTGGCTTGGCTCTCAGTGCCTGACCACGGGCAGGAAGGGCATGAGGACGGGCACTACAGGGTTGGCATAGAGATGCCTTCCCAGGGCTGCCAGGTTGCACGTGATACCTGAATGTGTTCTCAGGTTAGGCCCCCAGGAATGGAGAGTTGAGGAAGAAGGTTCCCTAGCCTGATTGTGGTTCCTAGGAGGGGCTATAAAACTTTTATTTTTCAGGTTCCCTCCAAGTAGCAGTGACAGCAGCTCAGGCTGGGCCTGAAAAGTTTGTGCCCTGGGGACAGCTGGAAGGGTGGCTGAGGACAGTCTGGTAGGAAGGACTGGTCCTGATCTCTGAGGGGCCTGCCTTAGTTGACCTCGGAGGTGGGCATGGGGTCTGTGGGGCGGGGTGTGGCCAGGAGGGGCACTGGTGAGGTGGCCTCAATGAGAGCAGGGTTGAGGATGATGGGCAGAGTCATGGGTGGTACGCCCACCTGCAGCGGGGAGGCCAAGGGCTGCAGGATCAGTGGGGGCTGAGCCAGGGCAGGAGGCCCATCTGGAGTAGGGCTCAGTCTGCTGGGGGTAGACGCCACTGGTGATCCGGGGGAGCTGCTGTTGGCAGGTCGAGGGCTCTCAGGCTTCTCAAAGTCTACAGGGAGAGCAAGGGGCTGGTCAGACTCTTTCACATTCCGCAGCTGGCTTACCTAACCTCTGCTTCTCCCCATTCCTGTAAACAAAATGACCCCTAACAGGCTAAGTAGTTGGGAATCTGCCTTTGAAACTCATATTCAATATCCAGCTATCTTTTATCTACCTCCTTCTACCTCCTTTGCTGTACCTCCAGCCAGGTAAGTTCTGATCTGATCTTTACTAGAATCCCCAAAGGGCAAACTCTGCATATTTATTCCAAGTTCCTGATCCAGCCTTCTCCTTCCAAGCCTGAAAATCTCAAGCAGGTAGCTTATCATCACTTACTTGGTCCTGCCACTTCCCACAGGAAGAGCAGGCAACAGAAATACTTTGGTTCCCTCCTTCCCCCGGCTCACAGCCCATGCTCAGCAGTAATCCCAAACTACTGGGGGCCTTGTCTTAGGCTTCCTACTTCCTGCTCAACACCCAGAAGGCTAACTCAAAAGGACTCACCACAGGCCCCCAGCTCGGAAGGCATCTCTGGGGGAGGTGGATGGCCAGGTGTCCTTGTGTCCCCAGCAGCAGGAGTCATGTGGGCTGAGGCCAGAGGTTTTTGGGCATGTGGCTCCATGGGCATGGGGTCTGGGGAAGGCAGATCAACCACATGGCAGCTCTTAGTGTTTTCTTTCAAGCACAGCCCTGACTACCCACCAGTCTTCCCACTGATAAGAATACAGAGAACTAATTATTAGCTCCAGACCCTATGATGAGGACTCTTTTGACAAAGCTGAACTAAGCCCCCTACCCTGGATGACAGTCTGCTTGAAGAGCTCGTCTCGTAGATGGGGCAGAAAACAGTCAATGCGCTCCCAAGTGATCTCCCAGAGAGCTGAGGGGCTGCCTCCTCGGGCATCAGCATTGTGGAAAATCTCTGCTGTGTCCATCACCAGAAGCATGTTCTTCAGAGACTCAGGGATGGCCTCTGACTGTGGTGGCAGTGAGACCATGTAAAGAGGAAAGTGGGCATTGGGGGGGATATGGTAAGGAGGAGGCAGCCCCAAAGGGGAAAACAGCATGGTGTCTCCTGCAGGTGGGAAAGGAAGCAGGCAGTGGGAGTTGGGCTGAGGTAGAACATACCAGTAAGTCACTGGAGCCTGCGTGCATATACTTGTCCATGAAGTCCAGAATGGTCAGCCAGAGGGCCGCAAAAGTAGAGAGTGACAGCAGTGGAGACAGGTGCTGCAGGAAGACCTAAGGCCCGCCAGCCCCTTTTAATGAAGGGTTGGAGCTATCTGCATCCCTCTGTAAGGCTGGGAGGAAAGCCTGCCCTGTCTTGCATGGGAATTCTAAATCAGAAATTCCTCTGAATTCCAGTATCCTCCCAGGTCCTGGGTCCTGATGAGTATCCATAGCTGGGGGTCCCGAGCCCCCACATTGCATCTCTAGGACCCAGCCGAAACCCTGGCTTTCCTCCTCGCAGAAAGGCAGGTGTGGGGAGAGTGTGTGGGGAGGGCGGTAAGCAGTACCTTAGACAGCAGTGTGGAAGCCCTCATCCGAGTCTCCTCCATCCCGCCCACATCTGCAGGGCTGATATTCTCCAAGAGCTTGGTCAGCAGAGGAAACAGCACCTGGTAGGTAAAGAGCCAACGTGTCCCTAACAGGTCAGTTGGCAGCCTTACTCCAAGAAAGCCAGGGGCTGGGATGGATAAGCACAGAGCAGAAGGAAAGGCAGGATGCAGACTGAGGACTGACATTAGGGGCTTTTCAGGCTGCCCAGTTCTCCCTGTCCTAAGGATATGAGCTTTAATACTAGAGGAAACTCCCACCTTGTTAAAACAGGACTCCCACTCCAGGGCATCTAGCTTTTGCAGATCATGTACCAGCAGGGCTCGCTGCAGATAGGTCAGTGCCTGCATCCGCACCTGGCGCCGGGCATCACAGCACAGGCAGGCGATGCCTGAGAGTGAGAAGATCAGGATCCTTCGCATCCTGGTCCTGGTACTTCCCAAGTTCCAGCTCCACCTCTGCCCCTGCCCTGCCTGCTCCCCTGAGGTTTACCCTGCAGTAACGGGCACCAGCAGTGGGCCCAAAGAGTGCGTGAATCCGCTTCGATCTTCCGGCCACCTGTCTCTAGGTGGCGCTGCTCCTCCGCCCAAGAGCTGTAGATGGAGGCCGCTCGAGTGTGCAGGGTGTGCATCAGGTCTAACAACTGGAGTCACAGGAGGAGCAGGGTATGAGTTGGGGTAAGGTCTGCGTGATGCCCCTCTCAACAATGTCCCTGAGTCCTCAAAGCAGTCCCTAGTACCAGTCACACCATACTCCACCCCTCACCCCTCTTTTCTCCTTGACTTCATGAACTGGTTGCCCCCTGCCAGCCAGTGTTTCCCAAAGTTGGGTATTACAGTGGAGGAGATGTCAGAAGTATGTGGAATGAGTGTTTAACAACAATGAGTTACATGGTGAAAAAGGGACTTTGTTCTTAATTCTCTCTCATACCTCCTGATGACAGATAAAGCCTCACCTTGTTCATTTTAAAACCAGAAAGCAAACCTCAGGCTCAGAGGCTGTGGTGGACAATAGTACCTGGTCAACCTCAGTAATTTTTTGTTTTCATCATTTTTCTAAGGTTATTCTATTTAAGGCAATTAGTTCTCCATTTATTTAGTGATATAAAGTCTGCTTGTAAAATAAATTTTATGTGCCTTGAATAGACAAAGAATAATTCTGGAAGGATAGACAAGAAACCGGTGACAGTGTCTACCTCTGGGGAGGGTAACTTAGCAGCTGGGGTCAGGAATGGAACAGGACTTACTTTTATCTGCTTACCCTTTTGTACTTCTGAACTTTGCGCCATGCACATATATTACTTATTCAAAACATAAACCTTGAATATTAAGCAGAGGTTTACAGTGGTTTTGGATAGGAGAACAATTTGGAAGTGGTGGCCGAGGGCCTGGGTTGGAAAACATAGGCCCTTCCTCTCAGCCCTGGCTGTCCCTGGCCCTGTCCACACTCCCAATGTCAGGGGCAGGGAGAGCAGAGGAAGTAAAGGATGCCATACTTACGTCCTGACTGACCTGTAAAGACACCGTGTGGTAGCTGGCAGGCACACCTTCATCCTCATCATCGTCACTGTGCCCACCCCGAGTGGCATGCTGGCTGGAGGTTCGAGGTCGCCGAAGAACTGAGCCTTCCTTGGATTTCTTCTTGAAGCGGTTTCCTTTGCTATCATATTTGTGACTCTTGCCACGTTTCTCCTGGGACTTGCACCCTGAGCAAAGCCAGACCCAGGTCACATTTCTATATCCATGGACACAGATGGCCTACCTTTTCCTCCCTTTCCCCCATATATTCACATGGCTACTCCCCAGCTGCCCCTTCATTGGGTGACCCACCGCCATTCAGACTGGCCTCCACAAAGATGCGGAGAGTCTTGACGCAGAGCTCAAAGTTGTCAGGTGTAATGTGGGCAGCATCACGCACGATGAAGGACAGAGATTCTACACATTTAAGCAGGGACTTAGTGTCATGTGGCCCGAGGTCCAGCCCCACTGTTAGGCTGTACTGATTGACCAGGGGTGAAGGGCCTAGTCGGCTGGGCCCAGGACCTGGCTTGGAGTTATCGATGTCATCCTTCCCCACCTGTAAAGTACATAGAGTTGCTGGGAACCCAGGCTTGAGCCTGATCTTCCCTCAGATGCCCTCTCGGAGGACCAGGAATCTTTCCCCCAGGCGAAGGAGGGAAGACTCACCCGCTGCCCATAGGCTCACTCACCACTAACCAGCCGCTGTTTACCACGTCAGCATCTGTGGCTGATCGGTGGATCTTGCCAGGCCTGCAATGGTCAGCGTAGACCTCTGAATCAGAAGTGTATCCTCGGTCCAGGCTCACATCATTCTGATGGTAGGATGGGAGTTCACTGTCTGATTGGGCCCCTGAGTCAGCAGGGAGAAGGGCAGAGTCAGGGTGGAAATGGTGACACTGGGATGAAGGACGATTTCAGTTCTAAGAAATAGGTGCTGAAGCCTGGTTTCTCCTCTCTCTTGGTCCAGCTTAGTTTCAGCCCTGTCACCAAGGGGCTGAAGGACAGTCTGGACAGACTGTCTCTTGACCAAATGGGGCAGTAGGCTAATTTGGGCTCCTGATGGCATCTAGTAGCAGCTGTCCGGGGGTGGAGGTGGTAGTGAGGACATAGTTTCCGAGAAAATAGTCCTCAGGACAGTGGGAAGTCTAGTGTCATAGACCTCTATGTTGCCTACTAGCCTTCATGCTGTTTAACCCATGAGTGCTGGGGAAATGTCAGTGGATATAGGAAGCTCTGGAAGCAGATGGTGGAAGTCAAGGGTGTTCAATCTGCTAATACAAAAACCTATATTTTGTTTTCTTGCCTCAACCTCTGGGGCCTTAACTGTTTATCTGCCATTGAGGGTCTCCCTGGGAAACAGCTTACCAGCATCAGGTCCATCAGCCCTGGCTGTGGCCTGCAGGGCAGCTGGAGGCTTTACACCTGAGCCAATGCATTCCAGCAGTGTGAAGAGGGTGGCCCAGTCATCACCTGAGTGGATGTTGGCTGCGTTGGTCTTAAGGAGTTCATGGAGCCCATAGGCTACCTGGTGACTGACTCGGGACAGCACGCTGGGCTTCATTAGCAGCAAAATGCGCAGGGAGAGCAGCACCTGGGTGGGTTGGTGGGGAGCAGTAAGTGAGCACACAGCTTCTTGTCTAGACTCCTTCCTCACCAGTGTCCTTAGGTCAGTGAGGATGGTTTGGCTAGAACCCACCTAAGAGTACTGCTGCTGGGCTTTTCTTCAGGTTTTTTTTTTGAAGATTTTTTTTTTCCCAAGAGAGAGCGAGCGAGCGAGCAAGCAAGCGCCCATTAAGTCGGGGGAGGGACAAAGGGAGAAGCTAGCTCCCTGCTGAGCAGGGAGCCCCCAATGCAGGACTCAATCCCAGGATCCTGGGATCATTACCTGAGTTGAAGGCAGACCCTTAACCAACTGAGTCATCCAGGTGCCCCTTCTTCAGTTTTTTTTAATTAAAATTTTTATTGAGCTATAGATTCATATGTAGTTGTAAAAAATAATACAATAAAATAAAAATAATACAGAGGCCCAACTCTTGATTTTGGCTCAGGTCATTATCTCATGGTTCTGGGATTGAGCCCCACATGTGGGCTCTGAACTCGGTGGAGAGTCTTCTTGAGATCCTCTCTCTCCTCGCCCTCTGCCCCTCTCCGCACTCCTGTCCACACCCATGTTCACTCCCAAAATAAATAAATCTTAAAAAAAAAAAATACAAAGAGATCCTTTGTATGCTTTGCCCCATTCACCCCAAATGGTAACATTATATACAACTATAGTAAATGGTAAGTGATACTGACACTGATACAATCCACTGATCTTACTCAGTTTCCCAGTTTTACTTTACTCATCTGTGTATGCATGCGTGTATTAAGTTCTACATAATTTAATCACCTAATTTTAGGTTTTGTATCCTTCACAAGTCAGTATGTTGAATAGTTTTACCACCATAAGATTCCTCACGTTGACATTTCAAAAACATACCTTCCTGCCTCTTCTCGTCCCCAACCTTAACCCTTGGCAATTTGTCAATTACTTTTAAAATTCTGTCATTTCAAACATGTTAGATATAAATGGAATTACGTAAAATGCAGCTTTTGGGGATTGGCTTTCTTTCACTCAGCATAATTCCTTGGAGGTTCCTCCAAGTTGTGATCAACAGTCTGTTGCTTTGATTGCTGAACAAAACTCCATGGTACGTATGTGCCGCAGTTTAACTAGTTCCTGCTGAGAATCATCCAGGCTGATTCTAGTTTTTGGCTATCACAAAAAATGCTTCTATGAACATTCATGAACAGGTGTTGGTTTTTTTTTTTTTTTTTTTAATTTGACAGACAGAGATCACAAGTAGGCAGAGAGAGAGGGGGAGGCAGGCTCTCCGCCGAGCAGACAGCCTGACGCGGGGCTCGATCCCAAGACCCTGAGATCATGACCTGAGCTGAAGGCAGAGGCTGTAACCCACTGAGCCACCCAGGTGCCCCCATGAACAGGTTTTTATGAGAAAGTAATCTTTAATATCTCTGAGATAAATGCCCAAGAGTACGACTGCTGGATTGTGGATAACTGCACAATATGTGGATAACCGCGTGGATAACTGCATGTTTAGTTCTATTAAGAAACTGCTAACAGGGCGCCTGGGCTGCCTTCGGCTCGGGTCATGATCCCAGGGCCCTGGGATCAAGCCTCACATTGGGCTCTCTGCTCAGCATGAAGCCTGCTTCCTCCTCTCTCTACCTGCTTCTCTGCCTACTTGTGATCTCTGTCTGTCAAATGAATAATAAAATCTTTAAAAAAAATTAAAAAAAAAAAAAGAAACTGCTAACAGAGGAGCTGTACCATTTTACATTCCCACTCAATATTTCATTTCACTGAAGCACGTGTAAATGATATTGTGTTGTTGGTTTCCTTTTCTATACGTTTACTCTTAGTATCCAGAAATGTTATCCTTGCCAATATTTGGTATTAGCACTATTTTTTACTTTAGTCATTCTGACAGGTGGTTAGTGATATCTCATCATGATTTCAATATCCTTTCCCTGCTGGCTAATGATGCTGAACATCACTAAAATGTTTTCACGTGCTTATTTGCCATCTGTGTATCTTCTTCAGTGAAATGTCTGTTCATATCTTTTGCCCATTTTCTAATTGGATTGGTTTCTTACTGTTGTATTTTGATTTCTTTTATATTTTAGATATTAGTTTTTTTTCAGATGTGTAGTTTGCAAAGATATGCTCCTTTCACATGACCTTCCAAAGAATACAAGTTTTTTGGTTTTTTTTTAAATTTACTTATTTGAGGGGCGCCTGGGTGGCTCAGTGGGTTAAAGCCTCTGCCTTCAGCTCAGGTCATGATGCCAGGGTCCTGGGATCAAGCCCCACATTGGGCTCTCTGCTCAGCAGGGAGCCTGCTTCCTCCTCTCTCTCTCTGCCTGCCTCTCTGCCTATTTGTGATCTCTGTCTGTCAAATAAATAAATAAAATCTTAAAAAAAATTTTTACTTATTTGAGAGAGAGGGCAAGTGCATGCATGCACACATGAGCCAGGGGAGGGGCAGAGGGAGAGGGAGAAGGGAGATAATCTCAAGTAGACTCCCCACAGAGCACAATGGAGGGCTCAATCCCAAGACCCCGAGATCATGACCAGAGCCAAAACCGAGAGTTGGATGCTTAACTGACTGAGCCACCCAGGCATCCCTAAAGTATAAGTTCTTAAAACTGATGAAGTCCAATTTACCAATTTTTCCTTTTATGGATTGTACTTTTGGTGTCAAGCTAAGAATTCTTTTCCTAGCTCCTGAACATATTCTCCTAGGTTTCTTCCTAAAGGTTTCATAATTCTACATTTTACACACATTTAAATCTATGATTCATTTTGAGGGGCGCCTAGGTGGCGCAGTCAGTTAAGTGTACAACTCTTGATTTTGGCTCAGGTCAGGATCTCAGGGTTGTGAGATCCAGCCCTGTGTCAGGCTCCCTGCTCAGCAGGGAGTCTGCTTGAGAGTCTCTTTCCATCTTCCTCTGTCCCTCCCCCATGATCACTCTCTCTCTCAAATAAATAAATAAATCTTAAAAAAAAAAAGATCTAAACAGACGAGGGTTGCTGAGGGTAGGGGAGTAGGGAGAGGGTGGCTGGGTTATAGACACTGGGGAGGGTATGTGCTATGGTGAGTGCTGTGAAATATGTAAACCTGATGATTCACAGACCTATACCACTGGAGAATACATTATATGTTAATAAAAATAATTTAAAAAATAAATCTATGATTCATTTTGAGTTAATTTTTCTATAAGGTATGCTGCTGAGGTTTGTTTGTTCCCCACCCATGAATTTCAATTGTTCTAGCCAACTGAAAAGGCGATTCCTCCTCCATTTAATTGTTTTTGAACTTTTGTCAAAAATTAGTTGAGCATCTCTGTGTGGGTCTATTTCTGAATTCTTTCTTCTGTTCCACTGATTTATGTGTCTTTCTCTCCACAAATACCAGACAGTCTTGATTACTGCAGATATATAGGAAGCCTTAGTAGCAGATGGAGTGATTTCTCCCACTTTTTTCTTTCTCAAATGTTTGGCCATTCTAGGGTCTATGCTTTTCAATCTAAATTTTAAAATAAGCCTAGGTCTACATTAAAACCTTGCTGGGATTCTCATGGGAGTTGCATTAAACTTATACATGAATTTGGGGGAGAACTGACATCTTTACTATGTTGAGTCTTCCACTTCCACATGAACACAGTATGCCTCTTCATTTATTTAGGTCTTAGTATCTTTCATTAGCATTTTGTAATCTTTAGCAGAGAGGGCTATACATGTTTGTTAGGTGT
>RCUC01123956.1:0-18091 GCA_003697995.1 Taxidea taxus jeffersonii
GGAGGTATCAGCAAATATAGCAGAGACTAAATAGATCTGCCGGTGGCTGCCGATCCAGCCCAGAGAAATGAGAGGTGTTTCTGCTTCAGTTTTACTCATCTCTTGAGATCGGTTTGTTTTAAATGTTCCAGGCTTCTCTGAGTTTTTGGAGTTGGGTATCATTTAGAAATGAAGTTCATAAGATTAGTAGGAATTATGCATTTCTCTCGGACACATATTCTGCTTCACACCCTCTCCTGTGTAGACCCTTGTAACCCTAGGGTTCCTTCCAGTCTTCTTGTACCAGGTGAGGGTGGGATTACTGTAATACCACTCTAATGTTAGCATAGTCATTACAGCATAGATCATGTTGTCCAAAAACATTACTGTTTATATGCTTTCCAAGTGATGGTCTCTAGATGCACATAATCTGAGTGCTTTGGTTATTATATCCACATCGATCCTCTCAGATAGAACCATTCTAAGGAAAGCAGAGCTGACTCTGAATCTCTGCTGTTTATTTACCTGCACTATTTAACTCCATCTGAACTTTTCTGCTTCCTCCCTTCAATTTAATTTTGCAGGCGGTCTGTTCCCCTTTCTTCACATTTGGTGTTCAGATCCCTGGGCACAGTGTCTTACAACTTACCTGTTTGCATGCCTGTCTCCTCCACTAGACTGAAATCCCTAGCAGCAGGAGCCTGTCTTACTCATTTTTGTGCGGTACCTGGCACAGAGCAGTACTCTTCTAAATTAATTGGAAAAAAAAAAAAAGCTTGAGTTGATACAGTGGCTAGGTGTTTTTTAAATCAGACTTTTCCCCCTTTTCTTACCTTTTCTAAATATTTCAGGTTGAATGTATTACTTACATAATAAAGAAGAATATTTCAATAAAATAAGGGTGTTTCTTCTGAATCTTTTGAAAGCATTTCTGCTGTTATATTAAACTGTTAACTTTTTAAAAAGCATCTAGGCAAAACATTAATCGGTGTCAGGAGCACATTTTTCAAATGTTTATATTATTTTCTGAAACGCATTTGACTGTACACAAGCACAGGGACCTGCTAGATAGAAGAAATAACTTCTCTGCTGGCCAGAGGGCTGCAGCCTGTTGCACAGCATCTTCATCGTTCCTTTTTGGCTCTTCTTTCCAAGCTTCCCATCCCATCACTTAAAAATCACCAGCTTAGCCCTAACTTTGTAAACAGAAATTATTGAATGCTAATAATTTCTGGTAAGCAATTTAAGAGACATTTAAGTCCCTAATATATATGTGATCCCTTTTTTACTGCAATTTCCAGGGACAGTGCTACAAAGTGATATGTGGCAATAACAAAGTCGGAAGGAAGGGAATATGAAATTCAGCGAGCAGCGTGAATGATTTGCTGTTAGCATGGGGCCCAATAACACTACAAAGCTATAAACTCTGTCGATCTAGATTGCCCAGTTAGGTGGCAGAGATGCAATTTGTCTTTTCTGAAGCCGCCTGCTGCTTGCTAGCTCCGTCTCCTGTCACAGCCTATTAGCTCCCCAAGAAAATTGGTAGGAAATTGCCTGCAGATTGTAGGAAATTGCATCTCCAGGCCCTGGAAAAAATGTAGGATAGCACAACACTGACCCTCCCAGAGCAGCTATTAATACAGCAAAAAGTGACCTTTGACTTGCCGGGAAACGACTTTGCTATTTGCTGAATAAAGACTGTATTATGTGTGGCTGAAGGAAGGTGCAAATGATTATCCTAGCGAGGCTCGAAGCCAACCTGCTTTTGAAAGCCTAAATATTAGTTAGAAGATTTTTTTTTTTTTTTTTTTTTTTTGGTTTATTTGTTTGTTTTAGGTGCAGAGGGTTTGAGTGTTGTGGCACTGCAGGGAGAAAACGGTCCAGTTGGCTTGTTTTTGAAAGCACCTTTTCCTGAAGGCAAAAAGAAGTAAATTGTCCCAAGGAAATGCTCACACAAACCTCTCAGGCAAAAATTCAGGAAGTAAATCTTTCAAAAGATGAGATTAAAAAACAAAGATGAGCACATTGGTACATTGTTTTGTTTCCCCCTCAGTTTGGCTGCGAATGCATCTGGGGCTTCCCACCCCTTTCTCTAATTGCGTTTTACAGTACCAGCTATGTCTACTCACTTCTGAATTATTTTCTTTATAGACCATCCCTGAAGTGCAGACATCAAGATAATTCAGTGTTCCACAGGGGTATATATTGTGCATATTTTAAGCATCATTAACTTTATGTTACAAAAAAAATCAAGATATTGGTATTTACAGGCTTGCATTTCTACGTAGAAGGATCTTAGCTCCCATTTACAAGCGATTTTTTCAGAGAGGGAGAACGGCATTTTAGCTGCTCCTGAATGAATAAGATGCCTTCATTGCCTTTGAATCCTAATCCCCTAATCCTACCTTCTCCCCCAGTACTGGGTCATTCACTTTCAGTGTCCTGGGGAGCAAATCCAAAATGAGAGGGTGGGATGCAGATACACCAGCTTCTCTTCCTTTGTGAAAGACAGTGTTACCTCATTTATTATTTGCACAAATTAAAAAATAGCTAGATGAGACTCCTTTTAGCTTCCCCAGAGTTGAGAGGTTTTCTTTAGATTGCTGCTTTCTTACACGTGGTGCTTGCTTCTAGAGAGAAAAGTACTAGACACCATGTCATATCTGAGAACACTGAATTTAGCCCATGAATTTCTGAGCTTTTCTATGAGCTCTCATACTCTCTGCCTATGTGATCTTTTTTTAAGCTTGTAGTGCCTCAGTTTTATTAGGTAAAAAGCTGGATGTTCTTTAAGAACTTTGAGGTGTTAAATTTTGTGATAAAGGTAAAAAGATTGGGGGATAGGATTGAAGTCTGAGCTGCCACCCTGCTTTCTGCCTAATTCTTGGGCTTCTTGACTGACTGTCCTTGAAGAGGGGGTTCTATGTGGCCAAAGAATGTGTTCTGGAGTCTGCAAGCACCCAACATGCAACCAGCTAATTTGCAATCGTTATACATCAAGACTTGCTTTTATCTACAGAAGAGTAGAAAGAACTTCTTAAGACATGACCCCTGGGAGCATACTGATTACCAGGGTGGGTGGACATTTTGTGGTAGAAGGTCCGTTTCAGAAGAGCTGCTAGGCTGTAGAACTTAGTTGATATTTATAGCCCCACGTTATAGACTATGGGAAGGAATATCAAAAGAGGCCCAGTTAACCTTGAAAATACTGCGTTAAGTAAAAAAGCCAGACAAAAAGTCACGTATTATATGATTTCATTTACACGAAGTATTCAGAAACAGGGAAATCCATAAGAGATAGAAACCAGATGAGTGGTTGCCGGAGGCTAGGGGATGTGGGGGTTGGGGTAATGGGGAGTGACTGTTTAATGGGTATGGGTTTTCCTTTTAGGAAAATGAAAATATTTTGGAACTAGATAGAAGTAATGATTGAATAACCTTGTGAATGTACTAAACGCCACTGAAATGTGTGCTTTAACATGCTTGATTTTATATTATGTGAACTTCACCTCAATAAAAGAAAGACCTCTAGTTAAATTGATGAATAAAGGGACAAATACAAGACATATGATTACTTAAAATTTAAAATGGAGATTTTAGCCCAGGTAGTATAACTCTTGCCACAATACAAACCATCCTGTAACCTTTCTTTCCTACCTTTGTTTCCACTCTGATCTTTGACCATGATGATGATTTGAGAAATGACTGGACGTTCTGATGTCCACAGTTCCAAAAGCCAATGCCAGGCCTGATTTTGAGATGATTTATGAATACCATTTTCCTACAGGCTCCTTCAAAATCAGATTCAGGTGCCAGGTCTTTTCTGAAAGGTTTCCAGTCCTTCTAGTTGAAAGAGATCTCTGCCTTCTCTGAAAGAATGATATTTATCTACCTTTTTTAGGGCTTTACTCGCTTCCTATCTTGGATTATGGTTGTTTATTTTTCAGACATGCCTTACCTCCCCTACTTGAGGCCAGAATCACATCCTTCTCACCTCTCTGTCCTCCCAGACACCAGGGCAGTGTGTACTCAGTAAACATTTGAGCTTTTGCTCTTGTTTTCTTCTCTACCTGAAATGTCCTTTGTAGGAGAATTCCACAGCAATTCTTCCCCCCTACTGTTTAAGATGCTGGATGTTTTTAAGGATCTATCCATTCCCCATTCTCACTGTCCAAAATTCAGGTTGGGTGGAATGCCTGCCCCCTTGAAGTCATGCCACCCCTCCAACTGTCTTCATAGCATGTTCCAAATTTGAGACTCTTTCCACAGAGATTGCAGATTTGGGCCCATGTAAACAAACCTGGAGCTGAAGATTACCGTTGGCTATGGCATGGGAAGAGCTTGCCTGGGAATAAAGCCAACATGAAGAAAAGCAAAGCTGAGCAGTGGAGAGAGTCTGGTTCTGAGAATATTGTTTGGATACTAGTGTTCTGCCAGCCTGGGGCCAAATTTGCCCCTGGTCTTCTCAGTTTCATGAGCCAACTATTCCCTCTTTTTTGATGAAGCCAGTCTGAGTTTGTCATTTGTCATTAAAAGACTCCTGTCTGATGCATTCTTATATCTCCTCACCATGTTCAAAACATCCTTTAAGGATTGGGTAAGATCAGATGCTCCCTGGGAACTCCTCACATCTCTTATATTTTTATTTCATTCACCTGGTTATTTGCTATTCTACTTTCAACAAAGATTTATCGAACATTAGAACAAAAGCAGATATATAAAAGAATAAGATTGCTTTTGTTTCAAGGAAATGATATTTACAGAAAGCCTTAAATTTAGGGAATTTTGTATAATTTTATGTTCTTTAATCCTTAACATTAGTCTTGTGAGATGAATATTATTACCTGCATTTTGTAGATGGGAAAACTGAGACTCAGGATCATCAGAGGTTATAAAATTATTCAGATGAATGATCTCACAGTTTGACCATCCTGGACTCTAATTTGAGCATCGCTTTCCTTTGTTCTTCTAGTGCAGCCTGCCTTGCATTATGTATTTTTTTTTTTTCTTTTCCACTAGATTCTAGATCCCTTAAGGGCAGGAATTGTGGCTTACTTATTCTTCCATCAACTATGACCTTAAGCATAGTCTCTTGATGATAAGAATTTCTTAAGTATTTTTGGGGTGACTTGATAGATGAGTGAACCACAGTTGAGGGAATCATTTGTGTCCTCTGAAATCCAAACCAGAATTCACATCTCCAGATTCAAATGAGGTAGAAATGCCAAAATGGTGTTCTGAAGCTCAGAATATCATATACCTGTATAGCCATTTACTTCCTCTGAGGCATCATTCCCATCATGGGAGCATGAGTGGAGACCTCAGGACTCAGAATCAGTGAAGATTTACCATTAAGTGAATGATGTTTCAGGTCAGGGCTACTCACTTGAAAGATCATATGTGTAAAATTTGTAAAAATAAAACATTTGAAACATATTGTTTAAGATTATGGTCTCTTTCTCACATCTTAGGCTGAATTCATGGGTGTTTGGGATGCTTCCATAGATACCCAGCTAAATTCAAGGAACTCGATGAAACAAAGTCCCCTGCTCTTCTGCCATCTTGCCTTCCTCCAAGATCATGGTTTCTTTCCATTCCAGCTTTCCTTCCACTATTCTTTCTCTTGCATAGGGTGGTGTTATAATGGCCATATGTGTTGAGAATCTAAGAGGAAATTAATTGGGGATACATGTTTGGTGAGATGTATTTACATGCTTCATAGTCACTTTTAGAATTATGTAGAGAGTGTTAATTTAGAATGATAATTAGGCTAGGTGTCCTGTTGTGGGAATGGCTTCCTGGAATGTTCCTACTGCCCATTGTGCTAGTTGACTTGGTGTTGTGCCATAAAGGTGTGAGGAAGGAGTGGTTTTGCACTATGACTGTGTTTCATAGCACAGCACTGTAAGAGTGTGAGTAGTGGAGGAAAAACAAAATTTGAAATGTACAGAGTCAGAAACTAATGGAGAATTTGTCCAGTCCTCAGTTGTTAGTAGAATATTTGGTTCTCATTGAAGCCTAGTAAGTGAAAGTTCTTTCCTCTCAGGAATATAGTCTGGTAATGTAACATACACAGCTATAAAAACACCAATTTTTTTTCTTTTGTAATGGGAATTGAAGAAAATACAAAATTGGTATAGAGCCTTGCAGGGAACCCATGGGAGTGAGGGGCCCTGAAGCTGAAGCTTCATTTGCTTCGTGGTAAATCTGCCTCTGAAAATGCTTTTCAAAATTGTTGTCATGTGAAGAAATGGTCAAGGATGCAGACAAAAAAATTGTAGGGGCGAGTATTAAGTATTCCTTTTACTAAAGAGCTCTTCTCTCTCTCTGACAAAAGTGTAAAAGCTCCAGGTCTGCAAAATCTAGATTTGCCACTGAGAGTAACTATCAAATGACTTTGGTTTGGTCATTTCCCTAAACACTTGTGAAATTCATCTCAAAGTATTTCACATCCTTCTGGAGAAGTAATCACTTTGTTTTCTTCAGGGACAGGGGACATGGCATGTTTGGGATTTCTGTGCTTGCAAATTCCAAAGTGATAAGATTCCTCTTGCTTTCTAACTGTGCTGTAATTTCTTTGGATTCTGTGTAATAACCTCAGCTTCAGGATCTGGGAGAGCACCAATTTTTTGCCAATGAGTAGTACACAAGACTTTTTGGCTTAGCATTAAAATATTGAAATTGTGTATTGTAGTAGAGTACTATTAGCTATAATTTATGCACAAATAGGCCAAGGCCCAGGGAAAAAAATTGCTGTACCCAAGTTCACGGCTTAATGAATATCAGAGCTGCAGTTACAATTTTCTAACTCCCCAACTGTACATGCAATTTGCAGGTTTACAATCCTGTACAAAAAACTGGCAGAGAACACAGATGGGCTTCTAACCTCTGCTAATGAGAGCATCACTCTTCATTGCTGGGATAATTAAGCAAATATTTAGTGGTCAGAAACCCACCCAGACTTTAAATAAAATCAATCAAACTCCAATCCCTTGGGAGATGTTGATTTTGGAATTTTTTTTTTTTAACTCCAAAATGTAACTTCATGTGTGTGTCTATCTCTCTGTGCCTGTGTCTGTTTGTTTGTGCGTAGTTCTTATTTTTATGATTTAAAGCAGAAGAGAGTTTAGTTGCCCTGTGCCCACTGAAAAGCCACATTCCCCAGAAAGACCATGCTTCTGACACTCAAAAGGCACCAAGTCAGGAGAGCATTTTCTCTTTGTTGATTGCTCTTTTTTTTACTCAGTATTTTCCTTTTCCTTATGGAATTAGACCCTTTAAAGTAAATTGCAAACAGTTCCCCCTGTGTGAAGCAATGTCTAGGCTAACACACTACCTGACACAATCATTGACATTTCTTATGTAAATAACAGCAGCTGGATTCAGCCCTTTCAAGAATGAGTTGAAAAAATAATGTACTGTTTTTTTCCCACTAAGATAAAACACATTATATGTTCCAGAAATTAGAAGGATCTGAGGTAAAAAGAAGAGCAAATTAATACACAATTTTTGTTTATTTTTGTTACCACCCATCCATTCAACCTTCCACTCCAAATTCTCCTTACTCAGCTATACCTTTTTTCCATAGAATTTGTCACCTGTGAATAAACTATAGAATGCATTTATTTATTGAGGCTATATAGTTTGTTATTTGTCTCTGTCTGCTAGAAGGTAAGATCTAAGGGGACAAGAATTTTTATCTGGGTGTATCCCAAGCACCCAAGGCAGCACCTGGCATATAATAGGAACTCAAGAAGTAGTTACCGAATGACTGTGTGCTATGTTTCAGCACTTGGAGAGCAAAAAGTGAATATAATACTGCACTTCCCTCTCAGAAGCTTCATTTTTCCAAGGATTGAAATTCCAGAATTGTGGCATTGGATATTTACACCATTTTTCATATCTTTCCTATTAAGGACCTTGGTTTGTTTGATGTGGTAATGTCTAGTGAAAATAGCCCATTGTCTAGTCTTTCCTGCAGCTTTTCCTTCAGTTTTGTCCAGCAAGACCTAAGTTGAATTCTATTAGGGATATCTAGGAAAGTTTTGCTTTCTTGATACAAATAATTCATTTTCCTCTTTGTCGCTTTTGTCTTCTGCATCTGAAATGTGCCTGCAGGTATAGCAGCCATATTGAGACCTTAGGATGAAAGCAAAGCACTAAAGATGGCAGCGTGAAAAGACAGAAATAGTCGGAGCAGGGTGGCCTGCTCCTCCACTTGTTAAAAGAGAAAAATAAAGCCCTATTTGGTTAAGCTTTTTTATGTGGATCTATGTTACATTGAAACCCAAAACAATCCTACAAAATATACTCATACCAAATTGTGACTTAACTAAATATTTTGAATATTTTCGTAATCCCAGTGTTTCAGAGAGTTAAAGCCATTGGGTAAATTCTACATTTTGGTGTCCTCCTGTCCTGGACCCAGGGAGTTCCAGGAATAGGGAGGGAAGGAAACAGAAGAGTGAAGAGGATCTGTATTTGTTAAAAAGCTAGATGACGGGGCGCCTGGGTGGCTCAGTGGGTTAAAGCCTCTGCCTTCGGCTCGGGTCATGATCCCAGGGTCCTGGGATCGAGCCCCATGTCGGGCTCTCTGCTCAGCGGGGAGCCTGCTTCCCTTCCTCTCTCTCTGCCTGCCTCTCTGCCTGCTTGTGATCTCTGTCAGGTAAATAAATAAATAAATAAAAAATCTTTAAAAAAAAAAAAAAAAAGCTAGATGTCAAAATGTCTGTTCTTTAGCACCACTCACTTTTTTGCCGAGGCATTTTGTTTGTTTTCTCCCATCTTGTGGCACTAGATTATTGTAGATTTATTGCTATCCGTGTGCACGGACTAAGTAGAAACACTGAAAATTCAGAGTATAGAGCTGAATCATTTGGAGATCTTTTGTGCTGATATAAATGGTTGTTGCAACTCAACAGAAATATATGGTATAGATCTATGTTTTAGTGTGCAAGAGAATGTGAGGCTGTCCTCTTTGTACCCTGAAACTAGCCTATAACAATTTGCTCTTTAACTTAGCCAGGATAATTATTCCCACTAGTCACTGCTGTTTTGATATTTGCAAGCAGTAAGTGCTATTTATTTATTTATTTATTTTTGGTTGATTAGTTGGAGACACCACACACACAAAAATAAAATATCTCCCTTATATCTGGGAAATTGCATGTGCCTCTGTTGGGGATTTTCAGATTTGGTGTTGTGATTTTGTTTGTTTTAGATAGAGAGAAACTTACACTGCCCTTCTGCAAAGAACATTTAGTAACATTAGCTGCGGATTTGCTTTTTTTGTTTGTTTGTTTGCTTTTTTAAAAGATTTTATTTATATATTTGACAGGGAGGAGAGGAGAGTGTGTGTACAAGCAGGGGAAGCAGCAGGTAGAGGGAGAGGGAGAAGCAGATTTCCTACACAGGACCCTGGCATCATGACCTGAGCTGGAGGCAGGATGGCAGAAGCTTAACCCACTGAGCCATTCAGGCATCCCACTTTTGTTTTGTTTAAAGATGCTGTCTTAGGTGCCTGGGTGGCTCAGTCTGTTAAGCGTCTGCCTTCAGCTCGGGTCATGATCCCAGGGTACTGGGATCAAGCCCCGCATCAGGCTCCCCGCTTTTCGGAGAGCCTGCTTCTCCCTCTCCCTCTGCCTGCTGCTCTGTCCACTTGTGCTCTCTGTATCTCTCTGTCAAATAAATAAATAAAAATCTTAAAAAAAAAAAAGAGGCTATCTTAATATAGAAAACCTCTCTTTTTAAACCTTTTCAAAATTTAAGATGGCAATTTCCTATGCTTCATTCATCAAAAAGAAACCATTCAGTTATTTCCCTGTTTTCCTACCTCTGGAGGGGTGCTTTGCCACTATGCATTTTTGAGGAAGTTTGTGTTATGAGGAGAAAAACGAGAGGAAAGAGATAAGATAAAATAATCCTGCTTCAGTTCTGGTCAATCTTATCTATCCTAGAAACTTCCAAGTTCCCCCCAAAAAAGAACTCTAATTGTTCTATATGACTTGTTGTTCTTGAATTCTTCTTCCTCTTTTCTTATTATTTAGGAAATTGATTCCCAATTTAAAACTATTTTTTAAATTTCATTATATTTTTTAATGAAAATGTAGAGATAAAATTGATTTATTCCATGATAAAACTCAAAATTTCTATCACTAACTGGAGATGTCTGAGGAACAAGTATTAACTTAATTCTCTCTCAGAGGTCATCTCAGTATTTGAAAGTAAAGACAGAGCTTACTCCCACTCCCCCTACCCCAGTATTCATTCTTCTATTTCACTTTAGCAGTAGAATCCTGGAACCCAGAATAAAGATGGCATATGCAGCTAGGTAAGGTCACGAGGAAATTGTGGCCAGAATTGTTATGTACAACTTCTGGGAAATGGAAGTGGTACGTCTTTCTCCTTTTCTCCTCTTTCACTCATGGCTTGTGAATGTGATGGCTGGACCACTTAAAGGAATTTTTTTTTCCATGTGTAATTTCTTGGGAGTCACACAGATAGAAGGAATTCTTCTCTCATACCTAATAAATGGGGTTTCTGGTTAGAGATTCTCATGGTATAATTTTTTTCTACTTCATCTAAATCCAAAGCCAAAGCTCAGTGAGGCATATATGCCCAGCATCTCCCTCTGTAAAGTGTATGGATATTTATTTCCTCTGCCCTCTGGGAGTGTGTGTATTTGGGTGGGCAGGGGAGGATGGTGTATGGTGGGGGTTACTTTATGCCAAAGCATTTCAGTCTGAACTATTCTCATAGGAGAGCTGGGGTACAGCTCAGGGCAAAATGAGGTATAAGTCTGGCCTCTTTTTGTTTTTTTTAAGATTTTATTTATTTATTTTAGTGATAGCATATGAGCGATGGGGAGGGCCAGAGGGAGAGGGAGAGAGAGAGAATCCTAAGCAGACTCCATGCTGACTGTGGAGCCTGATGGGAGGTTCAGTTTCATGATCCTGAGATCATGACCTGAGTGGAAATCAAGAGCTGGACACTTAACCGATTGAGCTACCCAGGGGCCCCTGAGTTATAGGTCTTTTGAGGATTTTTAGACAGTCCTAAGACAAGTTCTTTCTTTACTGCTTGCTTACCTTTCTAGATTCACACTTTTCTTCTCTGCCTTCCAGTCCACCCTTTTATTTTCCTGCTAGCCAAGCCGTGCATTCAAATGACATTTTAAAATTTTATTCAGCATTTTAGCTCTGCCTAGAGGGATGAGTCTGCTGTGTTGCTGGAAACATATTCTAAATTCTGTTTGTTTTCATCTTCAAAAAATAATGCTTACTTGATTACTTTATATTCATCTACATTACTTCTTTTATTATGCCCACATTCCTTATGTTAGACACAGAGCTATGGGTTTCCCTTCATTTCATTCTTTCCTTTCTTTTATTCCTTTCTTGCTTTTAATCTTTTATTTTGTTTCATTTCCTTCTCTCTCATTCTTCCCTTCTTCTTCTCTTCCCTCTCCCTGTCCTTCTGTTTTTTTTTCTTTCTCAATCCTTCTCCTTTTTAAAAGGAATCCATAGCTTCAGAGCCAAAGGTAGTAATGGATTTTAAGGAAGAAGTAAAAGAAACACTATTTACTTCCACATTTATTGATTGCCTACTGTGTGTTAGGTACTATGCTTGGAACTGATGCTGTATGGATGAATAAGGTCCTGCCCTCAAATAACCAGTTATGTGGGATGAGGGTACAGTGTGGACTACTATTGTGGGGGAAGTGCACCATGCTAAGGCAAGGTTTTCTAGAGGAGGCCATCATTAAGGGTCATCTGTATATGGGACTTTCTTTTTGAGAGACCCCCGAACGAGCTAATACTATAAGTCAGTAGTGAGTGATCAAAGTAGTCCAGTCCCTGGAATTGGAGTTCTGTCTAGGAAACAAACACCGTATTATTATTGCTTATGTTACCTATATATGACACTTTCTTTTTGTAGCCTTGAAATAATCACAGAACATTTTTCCTGTTGCAGTGGAGTTAAGCTAGTTGCATCCAGGAAGAACAGGAGGAATCTCCGGCTTTTGAATGGCTGGATAAATGATCAAGTAGCTCCAAATTCAAGAAACAGACTCACAATGAGTCAGAACACAGACATCAATCTCAAAGGATAAAAGAACTGCCCATGGTTTCTTTACAATCATGGTTTCTTGGTGACCTCAAATAATGCTTTGCAAAAGAGTTGGCATAGACCATTACAAAAAGTATTATGTCGCACTCCAGTACCTAACATATCGTAATTGAGATGGGTGAAATAATGACCTAGAGATAGGATTGTTTCTTTAGGCTCATTTTGTAGTTACCATAATGTAAAGTGGAAATAATCACTTTATTAAAATCCAGTCTGTTCAGATCATGCTTTCCTCTAGTATCCCAAGACATGTAAATTTTTGTTAGTACAAAAGTACAGAATGAGAAAACAGTTCAAAGAACTGCAGGCTGATGAACGTTTCTCGGTCCATGTACTGCCTCTTTTCTTGGGTATACTGGTTGGCTCACCCAGGGCCCCACAGATGACATACTCCATGTGCTCTTGGTTATAGATCACAGCTGAACAAACTGCTCCGGAGTGTGGAAGGTCAGTGCAGTGTAAACAGAAATCAGCAGTGACCTATGGAGTCGTCTCAAGACATAATAAATACTGTCTTCATGGTCCTCCCCACCTTCTGCTGATTCAGGTATTCTCTAGCGCCATGTGGCTTGTTTCTGGAGCAGTATTTCAAATCCAGCAGACCACTGTATATGGAGCAGAATTTCTAACTATGCTTTTAATTTTGGCAAAAATAACTTTCAGCTCCTTCTGAAAATGTAATCATATATTGGGAGCTTCATTGCAAAAGAATAAAATACTTTTTAAAACACTCCATTAGCTTTGGCCACCATTAGTTTCACTATTCTGTAAGAATTTCTCATAGGTTTAGAGGATAAAAACAGAATTATTTTTTCAATCCAGATAGAATTTTGTGGCAGAATCATTAACTTTTCCTCTCCCTGAAATCTCCCAATGACCATTTATTTTTCTATACTCCTTTATTGAGGCCTACCTCCTACCTCCTACTAGAGTAGGGTTGGGCACACATTCATCCTGTTCCCTTCCCTGGGACAGCCACAAATCAGTTAGGAGAGCCTGCACTAGTCCTTACCCATGTTAGGTGAAAAGACTCTCTCAGATTGTGCTTTGCCTTCAGCTAGCTCATACTCACCTGGGTAGGTAATTTAAGACAGAGTTGCTCACCTGAACCTGAGGTGCCTGGATCAACTGAAAGTAGACCATACACTCTATTCCCTGTGCAGTCCAGGGCAAAATTCAGGAAGCTGTGTGAGTATATGTGAAAAAGCCTTCCAATTCCCCTCATGTGCAAGATTCACATGGATTTGCTTGTCTAATGGGATAGCCTTGCAGAAGACCTAAAGTCCCTCACAGAATAATACTGACACTGTGCTTCTAGACCTAAGTGTAGAAGGGTGATAGGAGGGAAAACTTCCCTCCACTCCAAGCCAAACCAAACAGAAAGCCCAATCCATAACCTATAATAACTTAACCCAGATGGTCCTATTTTCTTAAGACTGCTAACCATTTCCACTGAATTCATTAGTTTCAGTGTTTCTTCTTTTCTATTCTTGTAGTTAACATTTTGGCTTGCCAAATTCTAGCCATCCAAGAACAGGAGAGATCAGATGCTTCAGATTAAACAGTTCAAAGTCGGTGACATTTAGTTAAAATAAACAAATGGAATAAAATGGACTGCAGACTCAAAGGTCCAAAAGTTAAAACTTGTTCACTGAGACCTAGTGCTATTAGATGGTTGATTTTACTCAGAAGTGAAGAGCTCATGAATGATAAAGCCAGCTAACAGTGGCACCAAAGAGAAAATGGGACAGTTATGTTGGAGGAGTGGTCCAAACTCATCTGCTTTGTGCCATCATTTTAAATCCCAACAAAATTCTCAAGTAAAATAAAACAACTAAAACAATGAGAAACTAAAATAGTGGATGAGAATATGTTGGTCATTAGCATCTTCAACTTGGGGTGTTGTGATGAGTCAGGATAGAAAATCAGATGGGAAGGAACAAAATTAAAAGTTAAAGAGAACAAGAACCCAAAAAAGTCTGGCTTAGAGAATTATGTACATACATTTATATTTTAGCAATTCTCCATCCTCTACTGGATGCATTTGAAAATGAAAACCAAGGGCTCATGACTGACTAAAAATAACTTCAAGACCTATCACCAGTCATTTTTACCCAACACCCTTTTGCTTTCCAAACTCATCACTTTGCTTGGCAGATAAAGATGTTCTTAGCCTACTTTGAATACTGTTTTTCTTTGGCCTTCATGTCTACCCTGTATGTTTGCAATTGTCCATGGTCATCTCCCTTTACCTCTTCACAGCACTGCTGAAATCTAGCACCTGTCTAATCCCCCCACCCCTAATTTGGACAAAGGAAACATACCTCTTCCTGGATCTCTAGGTACCATTTTGCACATGTCCACATGGTCTTTGTTGGCATATGTAATTTGCAAGGAAAAGAGTCAGGTGTTTTGTAAGTTCGTATGGTTTCTCCTCCTGTGCCACCAACCATATGGGTATTCAGTGAATAATGTATCGAAGTGAATTGCTTTCGGTGGGTTTATTGGCACATGTACCTCAGTAGGTCAAGATCCATCTCTTTTTGCAGAGCTTAGTGGGTTTCTTTTTGAATGTGTTCCTGACCAGGCCAGAGTTGTTGGATGTCTCTGGAAGTTGTTCACAGCTTGCTGAACAAGAAAGCAGCATGATCGTATCACTGTATTGTAGACAGGTCCCCGGTTTAAACATCAAGGAAAATCTACTTATGTTTTAAAATTGGCTGTTCTTTCTCTTTTGTTCTCATTTCTCCTCTTTCTTTTCCTTCCCTCCTTCTGTCCTTCCTCTCTCCTTTCTCCCTCCCCTCTCTTTCTTTCAGTTTTTTTAACAAAGCTCTTTTGTGAGACTCAAACATTTATAGCAGGACCAACAACAGTGAAGGGCTGTTTTTTTCAGCCCAGCAAAGCTGGACAAATGCAACTCCAGAAGCCTGGCCTCATACCTCAATTGAGGAAGGTGTCAACAAGTATGAGCTGAATCAAGGCTGGCCAAGCTCTCTGCTTGGGGATGGCATTGGCTCCAACAGCAGGAACACTGAGTTTCTAGCTTCAGGCTTTCAGTTCTCTCTATAGCTTAATGGCTCACGGCCCTTTTATGAGACAGCTGGATAACAATGTGCTTTTATGACAGCCTGACTCTTTTTTCCCCTTTTAAATCTCAAACTGTACTGTATAAGACATTCTGTTTCCTATCGTTCCATCAACAAGGCCTGAATAGCCAAGGCAAGTGCTCCTGAAGCACTTGTTTATTTCCTTGAATTTTTTTTTTCTCCACAATAAAAGAATAAGGGGAAAGGAAGGTCCCGGATGTGAAAGATGGCTGGCAAAGGCCTCTGTGTGAGGTCCTTGGTGAGATAATCTCATTCTAAAGATCTGGGTGACTGGAATTTCCTTTCCTCCCATCCCCCGCAGACATCCCCCTCCCCAACAGCCTTCTAATACAAATCCTTAAGCATTAAGTCAGGCGGAAAATGAGTCTACTCTACATTTATCTTCCTGAATGGCAGTCAACTCCCGCTTAATCTTTCAACATATATTTGTTCAATGGATCAACAGATTGTGTAAGCAGCATGACGGTTAGGTTTAGAAATGTGTCTGCTCATGTTTGGTTTGTGCTGAACCATTGACCATTTTGTTTGTGAATCCATCATAAATTATATCTCTGCGTTACCCAGCACTAGGGATGGGGACAGAGGACAGTGCTCATACAAGCGGAAAGACTTTTAGTCACTGTCATTTTCCAGTATTGAGAATACTGACTTGTTTTATTTTGGAATGCTTTTTAATATTTTCAAACTAGAAAACCTTGATGTTAATTCCTTCTTCTTTTCCCAAAAGTATCTCTTACATATTCTTCTTTTGTCCTTTCCCCACTAAAACAAAGTAGGCTCTGAAGGCACAGAATAGTTAATAAAATAGTGTAACATATTAATAAGAAGGCTAAGGGGGCGCCTGGGTGGCTCAGTGGGTTAAAGCCTCTGCCTTCGGCTCAGGTCATGATCTCAGGGTCCTGGATCGAGTCCTGCATCGGGCTCTCCACTTGGTGGGGAGTCTGCTTCCCCCGCTCTCTCTGCCTGCCCTCTGCCTACTGTGATCTCTCTCTCTGTATCAAATAAATAAAATCTTTTAAAAAAATAAGAAGGCTAAGAATTAAAAATCTGTGACTCTTTGGACATATTGGTTCAAATCACTGTTCCTTAAAAATGGAGAGTTTAGGGCGCCTGGGTGGCTCAGTGGGTTAAGCCTCTGCCTTCGGCTCAGGTCATGATCTCGGGGTCTCTGTCAGTCATATAAATAAATAAAAATCTTAAAAAAAAATGAAGAGTTTATGTGTTAAAAAATTGAGGCATGGATTAGTCAATTCATCCCACAACTATTTTGACCTTTTTGTTTGTTTGTTTGTTTATTTTTAAAAGATTTATTTATTTAACAGAGATCACAAGTAGGCAGAGAGGCAGGCAGAGAGAGGGGGAAGCAGGCTCTGCGCTGAGCAGAGAGCCCGATGCGGGACTCAATCCCAGGACCCTGGGATCATGACTTGAGCCGAAGGCAAAGGCTTAACCCACTGAGCCACCCAGGTGCCCCTACCCTCTTGTTTTAGTAATAGCTTTTGCCACCATTGGAAAAGTGAAGTTGCAAAGTCTGCTTGCTTGGGAGTATTAGCCCACAAATATGGTATTTCTGTTATGTGCAGTATACAAACTTTGGTAGGTCCAATATGGAAGAGATAATTTCTGCAAAATATGAAATATTTTGCTAGTATTATTTTATTATTTTATAAAAGATTTTATTTATTTATTTGACAGACAGAGATCACAAGTAGGCAAAGAGGAAGGCAGAGAAAGGGGGAAGCAGGCTCCCCGCTGAGCAGAGAAACCGATGCGGGGCTTGATCCCAGGACCCTGAGATCATGACCTGAGCCAAAGGCAGAGGCTTAACCCACTGAGCCACTCAGGTGCCCCCTTTTTGTTTTTTTTGAACAAATTGTCAGTTTCATTAAGTATTAAAGTTATTATTCAACTAGTCAACCAGTATTTACTTTTTCCTACTGCATTAAATGTAGTGGAAAAAATATAAAAAGGTAAAGACAAATATCCTGACCTCAACAATTTAAATCAAGTTGGAGGAGTAATATATATGTTTGTTAAAAGGTAGGATGAGGATTCCTAAATAAAAATGAGGGGATGTGTTGTAGTAGTGTAGTTTCTTTACAAGAAGGAATAGTTTGCAGGGAAGTTTTATTTATTTGAAAACTGTTCAGCAGTATTTACTGAACACAGTATTTTTGAGGCACTGAGCATATAATGCAAAATGCAAAATAAGATTTATTTGCTGTCCTCATGATGCTTAAGATTGAAATAGGAAGATTGGAAGTAGAGGTGTGAATGAGGAAGGAAAACTGATGTTGGCCATCATGCCCATGTCATGTCCAACTACTTCCAAGTTAGGCCTGAGTTGGGGAGGTACGAGAAGACCTGCTGTTTCTCAAAAGCAGATTTTGCATGTCAAAGTAGAGACATGTTAGTTAAAAGGACATTTCTGTATATTTTAAATGTGATATTTTTACATTTCAAAATGGAAGCATAATCCTACTTCATAATACTCCAGGCAGGATTTTACTTATATCAGTAAATAATATACCATTTTTTAAAAACCTACTGTTGATGTTTCACTTTAACTATTCCATCACCCCGAACAACTGACTTCCTGTAACAATTCTGTCAGGTTGGAAAAGTGTTGTTATCCTCCTTAGCAAGGGAAGGACACTGCAAGTTCTGGTGGACAGGTATGCAGGGTCATGGAGCCTACTAGTTAGAGGGAGATTTGACACCAATATGTAGGCCTCTTGATTCCTAGCTCTGGGCTTTTTCCTTTTTGCATTCAGAATCCTTTGAATAAATTTCACAATGAAGGATAAGAACATTGATTTGAAAACTCATCTGTTGATTCTCTTTTTCTTTTTCTTTTTTTAAAAGGTTTTATTTAT
>RCUC01123957.1:0-18699 GCA_003697995.1 Taxidea taxus jeffersonii
ATCTTGATACAGAATTGTTCAGTAGCTTCCTGCCTGCATTAGACCTTGCATGAGTCTAAAGAGTGAAAGACTTCAGTTGCGTGAACAGTAGTGAACATATGGTTATCATAAATAATCCTTCAAGGTATCTGTCACAAACATGTGATATGAAAGACACAGATAAACTATCATACCACAGTTTTTTGTCTAAGTTTATAAGTAAAGGAAATGCTAAATTTCAATTAGAAGTTAGGGAAAAAAAGTTCCAAGTTTAGTAATCTGTCAATTCTATCCATAAAAACCAGCTTGAGCTGGGCACCTGGGTGGCACAGTCAGTTAAGAGTCAGACTCTGAGTTTCGGTTCAGGTCATGATCTCAGGGTCCTGGAATTTAGCACACCCTACCCCTGCCCCATGTTGGGCTCTGCGCTCAGCACAGAGTCTGCTTGAGACTCTTTCTCCTCTGCCCTTGCTCTCACACCATGCTCTCTCTTGCTCTCTCTAAAATAAGTAAATAAATCTTAAAAAAAAAAGCTTCAGAAAACCTGGTGGTTTCTCACAAAGTATCTTAAGCATTCTACTAATATGTATAATAATAAGCATTGTGACATTTTCTAGTTTCTCTTTACTTACAAATTACTGATACAAAAAGGGCTTAAAATGAATAAAAAAAACTTGCCGACAAAAATTGAGGAAAATAATACTTTAAATCTATACAGCATCAATAAATAGTAGTTCACAAAATGATGACATATTGAACTATAAGATTATATATACCTGAATGGTTTCCTCCAATAGTTGGGAATAGGTAATTGAGAAGGGAATTTCTTAAAAAGAAATATTTTCACAAAAAATTGGCTAGTTTAAATGAAAAAGAATAAAGAGGATCATCAAAATGATTTCCTTAAATTAATACTCAAGTCTTTTTAATATGTTCTATTTTGTCTTATCATATGAAAAACAATTTGTCAGAATACATTTGTAATATTAAATATTTTACATTGAAGTGGGAGTGATAGAAAGTAAATAAAATATCAAAATAAGAGTAACCAAACATACATAAACAGCATATCAAGATAATTCTAAAAGGAATACACATATTCAGGAAGGATTTAATAAATGCAAAAGATACTTTTTATATAGTAATTACTCTGCTTAACCATAAAACTCTTTTTCAATGCCATTATCTTAACTGTAAAACAAAACTAATTTTTTATAACTTATTCTGTTCGATTTTAAGTTTTTAGAGATGTTCTTAGTATATAATCTGAAGCTGGTGGGTCCAGATATCCTAGATTCTACAATGATTGCCCCCTACTTCTGTAAGATTAAAAAAATGAAATACTAATGTTTAAATATGAGGATAAAATTAAGTCCAACAATTAGATTTATTAGTTGTTTCATCACCCCATGTGATTGGATTTACCACTATGTTGATGCTAAGTATCGAGCTAAGTGAGACCTGGCAGACAGAGCAGAAGCTAAGCAAGTATCTAACCTGAAAAAGTATTTCATGCAAATTCCTAATACTTGTGCCCAAGTTCTGAGAAAACCAGGTGTATATTGTTTCAGAGGAGAAATACCTACCCCTAATACCGCAGAAAGATCTTGTAAGCACTAAATACTTCATGATGCACTCAAGGATCCTGACTGAAACTATTCATTGTTATTTTACAGCAAGGTAGGTAATCTACTTTACATATGAAGAGACTGAGTCAATAGTGACACTTGTCCAAGATCAAACATTGGTTTACTTCTGGGGTCCTGATTGAAATGAGCTTTCTGGACTATCGGCCCACCATTCTTTCTTTCATATTATGTTCGATATCAATAGATATGATGACAATCATGCAATTAACTTATCCTTTAGCGCAAATGAGTATATTAACATAAAATTTGCATTCGGTATAAATATTTTTGCTCAAATGAAAGCTACTGGCCTAAACAATGATGACTCTTACTTTTTGTAATGATTCTTTTACACCAGGCATGATTTAGCTTATTGCTTAGCATAATAAACAGACCATTAAATACTGTATATAATTGAGTTAAAGTAAATTGCTCTTTATCTGGGTTTCATTGGGCTAACTTAATTGGCTTTATTAATAAAGACAATTTGTAATAATAGTAAGGATAATGTGTGCAACCTAATTCTTCACTGAATATTTAACTGATGCTTTAATTTAATATTTTGATTTAAGATAAAAATAATTTGGGGTAAATATAATTATCTTATAAATAGGTAAATAATAAAAATTTAAAAAACAGATGGTTTTAAGGGCTCTCCTTTAAAAAATATGTAATTGACTCACCCTCTGAGGCAGTTTTGCATTAAAAAATAACTTAGATATACATACAGAGAAATGACAGAAAACAAATGAATTGAAAATGATAAGAGAATAATCTTCAATTACATAAACATTTATGAAAACAATAGGATAGATCAATGAAACAGAATAGAAAACCCAAATATGAACTCATGACTATAAGGTCAACTAATCTTCCACAAAGCAGGAAAGAATATCCATGGGAAAAAGACAGTCTCTTCAATAAATGGTGTTGTGAAAATTGGACAGTATGCAGAAGAATGAAACTGGACCACTTTCTTGCACCAATCACAAAAATAAACTCAAAATAGATGAAAGACCTAAATATTAGACAGGAAACGATCAAAATTCTAGAGGAAAACACAGGCAGCAACATCTTTGACCTTGGCTGCAGTAACTTCTTATTAGACATGTCACTGGAGGAAAGGGAAACAAAAGCAAAAATGAACTATTGGGACCTCATCAAAATAAAAAGCTTCTGCACAGCAAAGGAAACAATCAACAAAACTAAATGGAATGGAAAATGATATTTGCATGTGACATATCTGGTAAGGGGTTAGTATCCAAAATCTATAAAGAACTTACCAAACTCAACACCGAAAAAATCAAATAATACAGTTAAAATATGGGCAGAAGACATAAACAGACATTTTTCCAAAGAGCATCTCCAGATAACCAACAGACACATGAACAGATGCTCAACATCACTCATCATCAGGGAAATACGAATCAAAACCACGATGAGATACCACCTCACACCTGTCAGAATGACTAAAAATAACAACATGGGGAGCAACAGATGTTGGCAAGGATGCAAAGAGGAATCTTACACTGCTGGTAGGATGGCAAACTGGTGTAGCTACTCTGGAAAATAGCATGGAGGTTCCTCAAAAAGTTAAAAATAGAACTACCCTATAACCCATCAATTGTACTACTAGGTATTTACCCAAAGGATACAAAAATAAAGCTTTGAAGTGGAGGGGGATCAATGGACCCTGATGTTTATAGCAGCAGTATCAACAATAGCCAAATTATGGAAAAAGCTCAAATTTTCATCAACTGATGAATGGATAAATTATACACACACACACATAATATGTACTTTAGTAGTAGTAATACTTTATTAACATTTTATATATATAATGGAATATTACTCAGGCATCAAAAAGAATGAAATCTTGCCATTTGTAACAATGTGGATGGAACTAGAGTGTATTATATCAAGTGAAGTAAATCAGTCATAGAAAGACATATGATTTCACTCATATGTGGAATTAAGAAATGAAACAGATGAACATGGGGGAAAAAGAGAGAGGCAAACCATAAAACAGACTCTGAACTACAGAGAATAAACTGAGGGTTGATGGAAGGGAAAGTGGGTGGGAATGGGCTAAATGGGTGATGGGTATTAAAGAGGACACCTGTTGTGATGAGCACTGGGTGTTATATATAAGTGATGAATTGCTAAATTCTACTCCTGAAACTACTATTACACCACATGTTAGCCACTGGAATTTAAATAAAAACCAGAAGCAAACAAACAGAAAAAGAACTTATTCTTGTGTTGTTGGTTGTCGTGTTCTACAAACATCCATTAGATCTTGTCAGTTTGATGGTGTTAATGAGTTTTATATCCTAGACAGTTTTCTAATTATTCTATGACTTGTTGTGAAAGGGGTGCTGAAGCCTCTAACTGTACTTGCGGATTTGTTTATTTTTTTTTTTTAATTCTATCGTTTCTGTTTCACATATTTGGCATCTCTTTTGTTTGGAACTCACACATTTAGATTGCTATGTCTTCTTGGTGAGTTAACAGGTCCAACTCTGACTCTCATTCTTTTCTTTATTCTGAGGTCTACTTTGTCTGCTAATTACATAGTTACTCCGGCTCTACTGTGTTGTTTCTCAGTATTGAGGTCCCCAGCCAGACCAAACAGACTTAAATTTATTTTACATGCAATATCCATGGGTTTCAATTATACTTAGCAAGAGATATAAGGGAAATTTTAGGAAAAAAAATATTTGGACATATTTTGGTCATTACAGAATCATTTAATTCTTGAAAATACTTTGTATTAATTATAAAAGCTCTACAACATACAAACAGAAAAATAGAAACAAAATATGTCAATTTACACATGACTTAAAGGGATGAAGGTAAGTTTTAAACTTATTAAATGTTAAATTCATTGCTTCAAATTAGATTATAAGGCCTATAATTTAATTTCGAAAAACATACTAACTGAATTTTGAGAAACAATTTTGCAAAACTGAAGTATGAAATTAAAAAATGAGTACTGTGTTTGAGTATGCATGATTTAGGATACATTTCCTCCATTTGGATTTTAAATTTTTGTTAAGTGTCCTTATTAGTTGTGATAGCCACTAAAATCAGGTGTAGAAAATAATTGTTTACCATAATTAAATTAAATTAATCCAAGAAAATTTTATTTCATTTTTGGCTTGTTTTAATTCCTAACTTTGTATGTGGTTTACAATGCCAATTTTACATGGTGGTAGATACATGTAGTTTATCTAGTGATATAGTAGTGGGTATATATAACTGATACGCATGTTTGTATATGCGAGTATGCTCAAACAATTAATGATAGTAATACATGAGTAAAAACTTTTGAGACCACTCTATTGTAGGTTCTACCCCTGCTAACTGTTGTCCCAAGATCCATAGCTCATGTATTGAAGCAGCAATATACAGCCTGATAAACATATACACTTTAGGAGGGATGCTTGGTATCGTTTTAAATCTGACTAGTAAAAAAATACGTTCAACTTAACAGCCAGTGCACCCTGAAATATGTATGTGTGCTTGTTTTATGACCCCAGAGGTAAGATGTGTTAGAATTTGATAATGCTATATTATTTTTCAAATAGACACATAAAGCATTTGATCATGTGTTAAGACTTGGAAAGAAACTGAAAAAAAAAAGGAATTTTATTATTTGACCAACAATTTCTGAATTATGTTTCATTTTTTAATATCATTAAAGGGTAATGTACTCAAATCTAATTCTAATAAATGTTACATCAACATTCTAGTCCTAATAGCATACAATTACTGCTAAACTTATAAAATGAGAGTTTCATAAGCATAAAATTTCAGCTATGTTTTGAAGGTTTCAAGTCTGTTTGTTGCTTCATCCCCAAAGTGTTTTAATGCATTACGATGGCAGCTAAATATTGGGTGAAAACCAGATTATCTTATAGCAATCATAAGGTATACACAATTCACATATCTTCAATGCATTATCAGCAAAGGAGATTCTGGTATTAAACACTGATACATTATTTTTGACACCAGGTATATTTATCACACCTAAATGCATGAAGAAAAAAAATTCGGTATATATACATATACATATATGTATATATACATGCATATATATATGGGATTTTTGTGCTCTTTTTATAGGTCTCTTTTTATAGGCAGAAATGAGTATAGAATCAATTCCATGATAAGGCATTTATGGAAAGAACATTTTGGGTCCATGGAATAATGTCTAATATTTTTGTTTCTAATATTTTTGTTTAGTAGTTTTCACTACTAGTTGGCTTTTCTTTGTGGCAATATAACAAATTTTCACTCCTATTAATACAGGATATATATCCTTTCCTTTCCATAGAAATACATAGGTGTGACAGGTTCCACATATATTACTTTCAGAAGAGAAGTCCCCACATAATGTAAGAGTTTGACCCAAATTGAAATATTTATTAACCCTTAAAAGTTTATTCTGTAACTTAGGCTATAGTAATTCTATAGCTGGGAATCCTAGAGGATAACACTTAATCATGCCTAACAAAGAGCTTTATAAAATACGTTCTTAATAAATATCAGCTCAATAAAATGATGTGATGGATTACTTAGTTCTTATTTCTTCTATCTACCTACGCTTTCCTTCTTTCTCTTGTATTATTTTCTTTTTTCTCTCTCTTTCTCTCTTTTCCTCTCTTTTTTACCCTCTTTCTTTCTTTCTGCTGTTTTTCTGAATCAATATACCATGTATTACGAAAAAGCAAATCTGAAAAGCCTAACTACATGTAGCAAATAAGTGTCAGTATCAGGGAAATTGCCATTAAGATGGTTGAAGAAGCACAGATGTTTCTTGAGCATTACTTTAAATCTTTTAATTGTCTAAGTTGTTATGAGTACATATGAGGATATTCAATACTTCGTAGTCTTTTATGGTTTCACAGAATAATTGGTTGAATGTGTTACAATCAACTTTATGTGCAGAGAAACCACATAGCCTAAACATTATATCCCTTTATCATACATTGGATAAATAAATATACTCACCCTATATCAGGATAGCTCTGGTTTTCACTAAGGTAGCAAATGGTAAACTGAGGCTGCATTTCAATTAGACAAAAGTCTGCAGGTAGGTTATATTCTATTTGGGTTCTATTCATAAAAGGAGCAACCTAAGCCCAACTCCATATTAGGAGTCCTACCAGAAGCTATTTTCTTAATTGCCCCTAGAGTAATGACTGCTGAAGGAAATGGACATTGGAATCCAACAATATGGACAAAAATCCATTCAAAAGAACTAAAATGACTAATCACGGGAAGATGCCCACAGATTAATTTTTTTTCATTTCATTTTATTTTATTTCTTTTTAGTGTTCCAGCATTCATTGTTTATGCACCACACCCAGTGCTCCATGCAATAGTGTCCTCCATAATACCCACCACACATTAATTTTTTAAAAGCACATGAGATTTGGGGTGGTTGGGTGGCTCAGTGGGTTAAGCCTCTGCCTTCGGCTTGAGTCATGATCTCAGGGTCCTGGGATTGAGCCCCACATTGGGCTCTCTGCTGAGCAGAGAGCCTGCTTCCCCCTCTCTCTGCCTGCCTCTCTGCCTACTTGTGATCTCTCTCTCTCTGTCAAATAAATAAATAATCCTTTAAAAAAATAAAGCGCATGAGATTTTAATTTATTGCAGAGTTTGATAAAATAAAATGATAAAGTGCTACTGTGGTGAAACAAGAAAGTGATTGTCTCCTCCTACATCTTCCACCTTCTCCCTTGTCCCTAGTTACCAAACTGTGGATTCAATTTGAGGAAAACTATGAGTATCTCAGTGCTTCTATTCTTTTTATAACAGATGGGATATAAGCCAAGGTTTGCAAACTAGGGGCCCAAAGCTAGCCTTATGAGTTCCACTCAGTATTAGAAAAATCAAAAAGGTCCACAGATAATGTAGATTTCCAAATTATCTCAGTAACAAAACTGACTGGAATAAGTTGGCAACCTCCTTTTAATAAACCATTAACTCTATTGCTATGATCACCCACATGTACTCCCCTTCCCCCACATTCTCTAACACCTGGCTATTTCTCACATTTGTATTGTCATTACTTGCCAGTATTATGGAAGCATTTGAAAGTGAAAGTCTATACAAACAAAGTTAGCCCATTAATCACCCAGAGTCTATTTAGAAAGGAGGGCACAGAATTTTCTATATCCATGACAGCCATTTTTAAGATATACATCATAGTGTTATACTGTTATGAGAAGGGCCTAACCCTAAAAATAGTGGTTAGTATTTGGCACTATGTTTTATTTTCATAAAATAGAACAGTGACAATATTTATTCTGAATGAAACTTTAATATATATTGCCTTGTGAAATCAACAATGGGTAGAAAAATATTTCTCAGGCTTAGCATTTGCCAAGAAGTAACTAATAATAGATTTTGTCTTATGCCAATAATCATACAGTTTGTAGGTGTAAATAGAACATGTATTAACATATAAAATTCAGGACATTTTAATGTCAAAAGCTATATAAAGCTTCTAATGATTCTACCACAGGTTTAAAACATCCGAATATTTTTAAAGACTAAGAAAATGAATTCTTGTATAATTTTCAAATGAGCCACAGACATCTGACTAGACATATTTTATGTGAATGATCAATTTATGCTACTGAATCTAAATATGACCAATATATTTTTTCATAATATTTTAGTAGAAATACGATTTATCTCCCTTTTTAATTCTAAAATTGTATGCCAGAGGTAGGTATTTTTAAAAACAACACAAATATTTCTGCATTTCTATTTCCATATATCTTTTCAAAACTAGAATCCTAATTTTAATACCACCAATTAAATCAATTTAAAAAGCTTCTACAAATGTTTGACATCATTATGGTAAAATGCCACCACAATAACCCAAAGATCCAGTTAGTTTTATTTAATTACCTGATAACTGTGAATTCAGAAGAAGTTATAAATTTATAGCAATGCTACCAAACATTCAAGAGAGAAATTTATTTGTGAATCAAACTGAGTGTTGGTATATTTCATGATGTGCAGGTTATTAATCTGACTTATTTTATCCTCCAGCCACAGAGATTATTATCTTTGGGGAAATTTACTACTTTTATGCTTCGAAAATGTTGACTTTTGCTATGCCCATTCTTTAAGATGAATGATCATTGGTGATACAAATATATCTACTCCAACACTGTAATTAATATAGTTTTTAAATACATGAAACTGGAACTATAGATACCTATAAAACCTTTTGGCCAAAACACAGTAAGAGTTATGATATGAATTTGTTATGTGACATTCTGGTTACCAGGTGAAAACATCTAATCCATTTGAGCTCTTCGTGTAAATGTATCTCATACTTCCATAGTTAGTATAATATACTCAACTAATTATGAATTATCATTATATGGCAAAACGTGGATATAATCTCAATGTCATCTTTTAAAAGCTCTGTTCTTTCAGACTCATATAACGTCTGTTTCAGTGTCAATTTACCAATCATTTGGTCAGCAGTTTCAATGAAAAGATCAGGAAAAATAACATGCTTAAATTTCTAGCAGTGACTGACATAGTTAAACTTTGAAAAAAAAAACTGATTCAATGTTACTTTTTCTTTTCCTATATTATGCAAACAATCATATTCTTTCTTCACTCTGTCTACACAGATGCTATTATCCATCAATTTTTAGAGCTAATCAAGTTTTCTTTAAATAAGTAAATAAATTTTCATGATTAAAACTTCATGAAACAGAATGAAATGTTTCTAGTTTATGTTATATATTTTCATTTTTTTTAAAGCTGAAAGAATGCAGTTTTAGCATCATGATTAAAAATAAGCACTCTAATGTCATACTGCTTGGATTTAAATGCCAGCTCTAATAAAATTTAGTCATGACCTTGAGCTTCATGCCCTTTCAAAGTCTAAATTTCCCTCTATGTAAAATGGAGATAATAATGCTAACTGATTTATAGGGTTATTGTCAGGAATAAATGTGATAATCCACATAAAATTTATCAGCATAGTGCCTACAAAAATGTACCCAGTTAGAATAAGGACCAATTTCTATTATCATTACATTATGTGCCAGTCTTTGTGCTATTATTATAATATCATCCAAATGAAGTCTCTGTCCTCAAAGAACTTGTCATTCTGCAAGGGGAACAGATGAAGAAACAATCAAATCAAATATATTTTTGTCTTCACAACGATGGGGATAACTATAGGAACAATAGAAAAAGACAAATAATTCTCATCTTAATGGTCAAGAAATTATATGTCTTAGGAAATATATGAAGGATGAAAAATAGTCATCCTGGTCAAATGGAAAATCATGCATTCTTCTGACCAGGATCACCTTTTCTGTTAATGAAGAATCCCTCATCAAAAGTACCATTTACATGGGCATTTATGACCCACATCTTGATCTCTGTGAGTGTGAATCTGTAATCACACTGGGTAGCATGTGACCCAAACTTTTATGAATTTCTTCCCCCAAATTTTGAGATTTGCCACCAAAAAGCAGTGAAAGAAAGTATCTTTCCAGTGGTTGGAACAGTATGGAAATAAAATATAGACTAGTATAATATATGATATGATATGATATGATATTTAATATAACATGACTGGTGACCATATTTCCTGCCAGGTTAAGAAATCCAGTCAGAAGGGCACAGTGGTGGTTAAAAAAAAAAGAAGAAACAGCTGAATCCTGGTGGTGTTTGATTCCTAGCTTCCAAGTATTCCTAAGACTTAAGTCTTTTCATGCCTTTTGGGTGTCTTAGCTCCATAATTATTCCTTATATTCTCTTTTCTAAAAATCCCACCTTTTTCCCTCAGCTAAAAACATAAAACAAAAGTTATTTTATTTTATTGGCAACCAAAATTCAGAATTTCCACCAAGAACTGTAGGGAAAGATGTGCTTGGTGGGTTCACAAATGTCGGAGTAGGGTCATCTCTAATTCTAACTTACAGTTGAGACCTGATTCTAACAATCACTTAATACTTCTTTCTGTGAAGAAGACACATGTCTCCATTTTTAGCTGAAAGTTTTGACTTTTAGCTAAAATCATCCTCCCCACCAAATAGTTTCTTTATTTGTGTTACTCTAGAGAAATTAACTCCTGCTTTGGTCAAGTTCCTATTAGTTACATCTAATCACAATTTCACTTTTCTATTTCCCTCATTGCCCTATTTACAATTCCAGGATAGCTGTACCAGGTTTAATGTGAAGTCTTTCTGGTTAATTGCCTCTGTGACACAGTGGACCTCAAACAGATTCATAGCTTCTTGATCTGCAAGTGCCTGCATAATTTTTCAGCAGCCTTCCATGCTGTGATATTGTACTTTCAATACACCACAATCTTCCCCACCACTCACGCCCATGCAGTGATTTCTCCCTATAGAGCTCAATATTCTGGGTAAAAAATGCTTTTGTCAGTTCTGACATACGTGGAAAATGAGGCAGGTAAATAAATGAGTAATTTAAGAAATCATAATGAACCTGAATTGCAATCTGAAATGATGACATTCCCAGTTCAAAGTCCTTCAGCAGATTTCTGTTACTACTAAAATAGAGACCAAAATCATCGCTTTGCCCTACAGGACCCTGCAAGATAATATATGGACCATGTCCTACTTCTAGCTTCATCTCCTGTCCATCCCATTAATGTTGGCCTTTATTTACTATCTAAAATTTATCATTTTTCCTAGTTTCTGAGCCTTTGCAGTTGCTGTTTCCACTGATGAAACATTTCTTCTCCAGACATTCTTAGTAAACTTACCATTTAACTCTTAGCTCAAACTCACACAAACTTTCAAGCCCTATGTGTTCTGTTTTATAATCTCGGATACTCTATATTTTTCTTTCAAAGCACAATTTGGTAAAATTGTATGATGTTGTGACTCTGAGACACATATACACATATACATACATATATACACAGCACACACACACATACACACACACACAGATATTCCTTTCTAGATTATTTCTATGAGGGCATAGAGCATGTTTATTTGACCATCATTGTATCCTAGAACCTAGACCTAGAGTAGGCCTGGCAAACAAAAACAAGGACAAAAAACAAAAAACAAAACAAAACAAAAAGCCAGCAAAAATATAGAGTTGTTAAGATTATGAGTTTAGGAGCAAGAACTATAGGGTTGAAATACAAGTGCTGTCTCTGTCTTCGGTGACTTTAGGCAAGTTCCCTCATTCTCCTGTGCCTCAGTTTTCTTGTGAGATTGCTATCTCATAAGTTCTGATATTTGAATACATGAAAGAGCTTTAGAATGGCTGTGCTAGTCACCCCTCTGTTCATCAAAGGTAATGGTCCAAAGGTGTAGGACATGTAAATCTTCAGAAGATGAGAACCTTCATTTCTTGAATCTAATGTGGTCTTACCTAAAACCATCTATTGCCCTGATTGTCCCAAGGGAGTCTTCTGAGAAAAGAGCTGGCCCCAGGAGAAAGGAATTTAGCTGCTCACTGCAGAGTTTAAGCCCAGAATGGAGTAGCAAATAGCAACCTGGGTCTCTTTCTAAGAAGCCAGGACTTCCACTTATCTGGACCCTTTTCATAATGTCTTAGGGAATAAGAAAAGATTTCCAGCAGATAAGAGCATAGAGTTTATAGTGAGACAGATCTGCCATGATAGACAATTTTACCCACAAATATTTGGTTTCTCTTGCTGACAGAGTTATATACCCCCAATCCTATGCTAGTGAAGTGAGACATGGCCTTGGGATTTGCTATGGTCAATGAAATATGAAAGGAAATAATGTGTGTCACCCCTGGGCAAAAGCTTAAGAGACAGTATTGTCTTCATCACATTTTCTTTTCTTCTGTGCCTATGACCTAAATACTATAGTTGTGGCCAATCCAGAGTAAGGAAGACATGTACACTGTTACTATAAGCCTTTGAAACTGTGAAATGTTCATGTTGTTCTTTCTCCAGCTTAGCACGTGCTAACTAATACATCTGAATTTGAATCCTTGCTTCACTGCATAGCTAGTTCTGGGATCATGAGCAAGTTACTTAAACTACTGGACTTACAATTTGTGTATCTGAATATGAGAATAGGAAAGTCTGTGATAAATATATTTGGTGAGACTATTAATCTTTTTCTACCTACCCTCTTTCCTTCCTATACAGAAAAGCCTAAAAAGCTAAAAACAATTTTCTTCCTTGCAGCTGAAATTCTGAATGAAAGAAAAGATGACTCACTCTAAACTAAGTACACTTCTCTGGGATTTGGAGAGCATAAATGTGGCAGAGGCTATCTTCCAGCTGCTTTGGTTATTCTGTGTTGGCAAGTAAAGATGTGGAGATATCTGCATTAAGGCTGAGCTTTGAGGATATTGAAGGCAGTTACGGTAGAGTTGTAACTGCTCTGGTTGTCCTGTTCTGCTATGGGCCTGGCATCATTCCCAGAGGCCATCCTGGAGTCCACATCTCAACACCCACCATGTTTTGAAAACATAATTGCTTCCATTTAATTCCTTTTTACTACAAATATGCAGAATGGTTCTGGTTTCTGCCCCAAATCCTGGCTGATTCTGTTTCTGGTTTTTGTGAACATCAACGTATAGAACATATAGAACCTTCTTCTTCCAGTCCTCAGAATGTAATTAGCTCAATAAATATTAGATGCTATTATTTTTATTGACCGTCCTCTACTTAGATGTTCAAACATGGAAAATGATACTGTTACTGAGCTATTTCTGCAGTTCATATAACTGACAGTATCCTAAGTGCTAAGGATAAACAAGCAAATAAGAGAAGCCAGATGGCTGCCCAAACAGTTTATGCTACTTCATGGGGAAAAATAATTTCTTCAGCATCAGCTGCCAGTCAAACTCCTGACAATTTTACTTGTACCACATCCTCCTCTTGGCTATCCAGTATCGCCCTTTGGGGTTTCATAACTTGAGTTCAGCTGCTGGGCTAATACACCCTCCCAGAAAACACCTATGATCACTGCTCACTGTAATAATCTTGCTTATACAAGGCTAGCATCAGTTTCTCTAGCAATCTTTGTCACATGGATATTCCCAACTGTAACAAATGGGAGGGACAGAAAAAGGAATACCTTCAAAGCCAAATGATTTCCCACTAAACTATTAAATCACTTAAATGGCCAACTTGGCACCATTAAATTTACTCATGATGGTACTTCCCAATTAGAAAATGTGTTTACATGTTGGTGAGAGACATACTTAGGATTTAATTGGAATTGATGATAGCACAGTAGTTGGTAAATTTAATGATGCCAACTGGTCATTTAGGTGACTCTGTCATTAGTTATATAGGCTGATAAAATCCTTATTTAAAAGGAGTATATTGCATCATTAATTATGGAACAGAGCTTCCCATTTCATGCGGGTAGATGTGAAACATATTGAAGAAACTCAGGGATCCATTACACCAAATGTCAACTTTGAATATATTGGTAGAGATAGGGATTCAAATGTATGAGCAGATACATTATAGATATTAAAATAATAGTAATTATTCAAAACATGGCCAGCATGATTGTTTGATGTGTTTTGTGAATGAAAAATAAATAAACCAGAAGACATAAATAGTAGAGATATTCATAATTGATTACTGGAGGATAATTTAATGATTAGGGTTGACTTTGCAATTATCATGAGTGTAACTTTCTACGCTATTAGTTAAAGTTAATAACCCCAATGGCAGGCATTTGTTTACAGCATAGTATAAATAACTAAATGTGTATAATGTTGTATACAGCAGAAAGCACTTCCATGCACTCTATCTCATTTAGCTGTTAAAAACTACTAACATTAGAGTGATAAGGAAGATTTCTCTCAGATAATTTCAATGACTTAACCAAATCAAAGATAATACAGTACCACCTCTAAATATGAACTACATGAACTAATGATATCTGGTTTTGCATCCAGAGCTCTGGGTTAATTTTTTTAACAGTGCTGACACGCGGTGAAATATTTTTTGGTAAAAAGTGTTAGCCATAGTTGTAGGCAGCCATGGACTGGGCTGGAGTCAAGAGACCAAACCAGGCCCCGACTTGTGCCTCCTGGAAGCCCAGGGGTTAATTGCCCTGTGGGTGGAAAAGTTGAGCAGTGCTTGAGAAAGGGCCTGAGCTATGGATCCTGGGACTCGCTGACCTGGTTGCCTGAATGTGCTTATCTGGAATGGGCAAAACAGGCCTGCTCAGTAAATCATTGTGGGATTGTGCTGTCCTTGTACGGGCCATAAGCTACACCACTGTAAGCCACTTTGAAGTTAGTGCAGCTGGTTAAGGAGTTAGCTGAAGATCAAGGCCACTGGCTTCAGAGGATCTGCTATTAGTCCATGGGAAATAGATAATAGGGAAACTTGAGGGGGTTTTGTGTATGCTGCAAAACTCTGTAGTAAATAGCTAAAAACAGACACTTCCTTATGACTGTTGCTGTTAGCTATATTATGCCTCACAGCTGTGAATAAAGTTGGCATTGCTTGGACATCATCCTCCTTGCCCCTCCTGTCCCCATCTCTTTGCATCTCGTCATCGTCTCACCATCCTCTTATCCTCTTGATCCTAGTCGTGTTGTCGTGCTGGCTGTGACACACAGTGGTAAAGTGTTTTCGGTGGTGGTCGTAATGGTTGTGGTAGTAGTAGTAGCAGCGGTGGTGGTGGTGGTGGTAATAGTTTCAGCAGCAGTAGTAGTATTAATAGTAATAGTAAACATTAGGTCCTGGCGGTTGTGTTTCAACTGTACCACGTTCCCCACATCTATTGTGAGAAGATATCTATAATAGAGGGGTAATTTAAGAGTGTTTTTGTTACATGTTAGATTTTCCATTCAACAGAAATACATGGCTACTTATTTCTTTCTAAGTCTACCCTTCTTTTTTTTACCCTTCTTTTTTTTTTAAAGATTTTATTTATTTATTTGTCAGAGAGAGCACAAGTAGGCAGAGTGGCAGGCAGAGGCAGAGAGAGAAGCAGGCTCCCTGCTGAACAAGGAGCCCGATGTGGGACTCGATCCCAGGACCCTGGGATCATGACCTGAGCTGAAGGCAGTGGCTTAACCAATGAGCCACCCAGGCGTCCCTCTGCCATTATTAATATATCTTTTAGCCATGAATCTCTAATAGATAATTATGTTTAGCATTATATAAACAATTATCTATTTCATAAGAGAATAGGTAAGTTACACTATGACACTGTTGAATTAAAGATGACATAATATTAAAATTATATGCCAGAACAAGAATCCAAATTTGATATACAATGATCTGGTCAGTGTCCATGAATGCCTTTATGTGGTAAATTTAAAAAAAGGAAAACTAGTGGGGCACCTTGGTGGCTCAGTCAGTTAAGGATCTAAATCTTGATCTCAGCTCAGGTCTTAATCTCAGGGTCACGAGTTCAGGCTCCGCACTGGGCTCCACACTGGGGGAGCCATCTTATAAACAGACAGCAATCATGATGAGTATGTATCCACATAGAGAAAGATGTGAGAAAGAAAGAAAGCCTGCTAAATGAATTAATTCCTTATTAAAATTATCAGTAATTCGATATAAAAGCAATAGTACACTAGACTGGAAGCGTGGTTTGTATTCTAGCAAATTACTACCACATGGTTGCAGATGTTTTTTGAACTGCACAATAGTTTTTTTGGATCTTTCCCAAAATAAGAAAGTAACCAAGTAATCAAATGTACCTTACCCTGAAAAAAGGAAATGAAAATATGCTCAAAAGGATACACACATCTCCTTTGCCTTACGTGCTTATTTCATTCTTCTTATAGATTAAATCTTTCTACTTCTGCTTACAGGTGCATTGTCACCTGACAGATCCCAACTTCATTTCAGGTGAGCTTAGTTATTCTGGGCAAATGAACTGCAATCTCCCAATCCCAATTTCAAACTCCTAGGAGAGTATTCATAGCCTAGATGGATTCCAGTGCCCATTCCTGATCTAACAAACTGTACCTGAGAAAGGACTATGAACTTGGCAAGCGTAACTCACATCTGTTAGAGATGATGAAGTAGTTCTCATAAAAGTGGACACATTATCCTAGAGGTGACTAATATCAGATAATTTTAAAACAAATTACTTAACCCCCCTGAATCTCGATTTCTTCTGTGGAATGATGATTATAGAGCATTGTTTGAAAGGAATATTTCTAAAAAAAATAGTTATCATGTGTAAAAATAACATATACCAGTGCCTGCTATATAGGAGGTGCTCAATAAATGGCAGCTGCTTGGATGGTGGTGGTGGTATTTTGGGAAGAGATCATATGGTGCTCATCTGTGTATTCCTTTCTAGGATTTACATGATAGCTCTACATAAAGTTGGTTCTTTTTTTCCCTATGTATTATTTAGTTGTTTAATTGGCATTCTTTAACAATCACCTAATAGAATCTTTCATTGAGGCCTTTAAAAAAACTTTTTATTTGGGCACCTGGGTGGCTCAGTTGGTTAAGCAGCTGCCTTCAGCTCAGGTTATGATCCTGGAATCCCGGGATCGAGTCCCACATCAGGCTCCCAGCTCTACGGGGAGTCTGCTTCTCCCTCTGACCTTCTAGCCTCTCATGCTCTCTCTCACTGTCTCTCTCTCAAATAAATAAATTAATTAATCTTTAAAAAAAAAAAAAAACTTTTTATTTGAGTATAGTTGACATACAACTAATGATACATGCTAGTTTCAGGGGTACAACATAATGATTCAAGTTCTCTCTACATTTATGTTATGACCACCTCACGTGTAGCTACCATCTGTCACCATACGATGCTATTACATACAGTATCACTGACCTCATCTTTATGCCATGCCCTTTATTCCATTACTGGAATCCTGCCTCTCCTACTCCACTTCATCCATTTTGCCCATCTCCTACCCTCTTTCCCTCCAGCAAGTTTCAGTTTTTTCTCTGTATTTATGGGTCTGATTCTGCTTTTTGCTCATTTGCTTATTTGTATGTTTTGTTTTTTAGATTCCACATATGAGCGAAATCATATGTTACTTTTCTTTCTCAGTTCTAATTACTTTACTTAGCATAATACTCTCTAGGTCCATCCATATTGTTGCAAATGGCAAAATCGCATCCTCTTTTATGGCTGTATAATAGTGCCATATGTGTGTATGTGTACATGTTTACACTACCGTTTTCTTACACATTAGTCTACTGGTGGACACTTAGGTTGATCTATACCTTGGCTACTGTAAATAATACTGTGATAAATATAGGGGCGCATAAGTTTGGTTCTTGATTAGTTTTCATTAAACTGTTCAAATTATATGCTCTAGCAAAGAAGGATAAGCAGGTAGCATCTTCTTCATATACGTATATAAAAAGTCAGCATGTGATTCTGACCTCAAGAAATTCATCAGAACCTTTTAATTCTGTTGGCACATAGGAATATTTGCAAATCAACTAATTTCATAGTTTAATTTCAAAAGGCTCAAGATTCTGACAAAGGGCAACTTTCTTGATGTTTGGCATGTTTTTCATTCTCAATATACACTCATTCTCAGCAGGAATGCAAACAGTGCATCATGGAAAATTGCTTTATTTTCAAAGACTGTAATAGAAAAAAAGTGAATTTTGAAAACTCAGATATATGCATACTTGGCAGCAACAATTATGCCTACAATCATAAATATATCAAATGCCTCATTTGTTCTTGTGTTGTTTCAAAGATTACTTTTCAAATGTTCTCATAGAACATTCTCTCAATTTTGTCTTATGTCCTAAAAATAGCAGTTATTTACATAAATAGACAGCATTCTTCATGAGGTTTGGAAGTTTCTGGGTTTTCTATATCTTTTTCCCTTTCTTTAAAAGGCAGTTAGGAGTTTGGACAAAAGTATGAGATCATGACTTTTTCCATGTAATAAACATACATATACATAAAACTATATATTAGTATATAACTAATGTCATTATATAGAGATTGTATTTTATATATATACTCATATGCATATACTCATATTTTGAATAAATTAATGAATAAAACCATACATATGAATTCATTAACAACCACCATTACATGTCAGTGTTTTGGCACTAGAGATTCAGCAGTAAACAAGTAGGTAAAAATTTCTA
>RCUC01123958.1:0-29819 GCA_003697995.1 Taxidea taxus jeffersonii
CTCTCTGCCTACTTGTGATCTCTCTCTGTCAAATAAACAAATAAAATATTTTAAAAAAATATATAGAACAGTACAAAGAAAGTTGAGAAATCTCTCACCCCACTGTAGAACCACCTGTCCTAAAGATCCCCAGCATTTCCTGCCTCATCCACATTCCTTCTTCCTTTTTATTTTTAAGATTTTATTTATCCGACAGAGAGAGAGAGAGATCACAAGAAGGCAGAGCAGCAGGCAGAGCGAGAGGGGGGAGCAGAGAGCCTGATGCGGGGCTTGATCCCAGGACCCTGACTGAGATCATGACCTAAGCCGAAGGCAGAGGCTTAACCCATTGAACCACCCGGGTGCCCCACATCCCCTGATTTCTAAGTGGTCATTTTCTCTATCCAGTCCTGGAGTTATGGAGAAATTAACCATACATATCTACTGCGTAAGGGTCCTGTAACGACCAAATGACTTAATTAATTGCATAATACCTGGCATGAAGAAGGATTCTCATTTTGTGAAAATTTCTTCTACCACTCCTAAACTTCTCATCACAAAGAAGCAGAATTAACTATCTAACAGGAGCATGGCAGATAGCATGAAATAGAGAACACCAAAAGTCCTGTTTGTGAGACACTATCAGAGAGATTGAAGAATGATAAAAGACTAATAAATAACTGCAGGTTTGTTCTTATATTTAAGAGTCTTTTTTCATTTGTCTTTTTCAATTCTTTGTTCATTTGCTTTGTTTCTTAAATTCCACTTATGAGTGAGATCAATTGTATTTGTCTTTCTTTGACTTATTTCACTTAGTGACATCCTCTAGATCCATCCATGTTGCTGCAACTGGTGAGATTTCATTCTTTTTTATGGCTGAATAATTTTCCATTTTTGATGTGTATAGAGTGTATATACAGTGTACACACACACACACACACACACACACACACATTTTCTTTATCCATTTATCTACTGAAGGATACTTGCTTCTGTATCTTGGTTATTATAAATAGTGTTGTAATAAAACATAGGGGTACATATATCTTTTTGAATTTATGTTTTCATTCTCTTTGTGTTAATATAACATTGTATATTAAGTATGCTTGAGTTAAAAATTAAAGAAAAAAAAGAGTTGCTCCTGAAAAAAAAAAAAAAAAAAAAAAAGACTAATGGAAGTAAGTACAGCATAATAGGATCCACAGAAAGAGGTTTAATTTTAGAAGCGGGTTGGCATGGAAAAAGACGTCCCTTCCAGGTACAATTACGTTTGTGAGAAGATTGGAAGTTAGAACAATGAATGGGGGCAAAATGGACCCTGTTGACAAAAAGAGTCCTTCTGGAGGATAGATAGATGGGAGATTTTACATACACACACTCACTCTGTCATTAAATGTACTTACTACAGCAACTCTGGAGATTTCATATTTATATAAACAAATATATGTATGACTAAAAAATAAACATATGTATCTACATAGCCAAATCCCTGAAGTATTAGAGTATAATTAACTGAATTTCACTTATTAATGTTTCATCAAATAAGGCTAATAAAATTTTGCATTAGAAAAATTTATTTCAGGGGTGCCTGGGTGGTTCAGTGGGTTAAAGCCTCTGCCTTTGGCTCAGGTCATGATCCCAGGATCCTGGGATCGAGCCCTGCATCGGGCTCTCTGCTCGGCAGGGAGCCTGCTACCTCCTCTCTCTCTGCCTGCCTCTCTGCCTACTTGTGATCTTTGTCTGTCAAATAAATAAATAAAATCTTAAAAAAAAATTTATTTCATTCAATTATTGACCAATACTCATTTCATGTTCAAAGGCCAGTATGGCTTTTATGAAGAGAGAAAAGCCTATAATCCATATAGATAGATGGTATTTAACTGGTATTGAATTTGTATATGAAAATTCGGGAGCATTCTAGTAAACATCCTAGTTTTCTCCCAAAAGTGATCTGACATGTTCAATTTACATACTCATAAAAATTCACTTTTATCTTCAAAACATGCAAAATGTACTTAAGGATAAGGACTAGACAGATGATTGCTTATTTTTTTTTTTAAGAAAAACAAAAAGAGCACATGATTCTGCAATATCCAGAACTCTTATTACTTGGGCTTTGGCATTTATTTTGATGACAAAATCAATTATAAAGTGTGTGTCAAACAGTATCAAGAGAAAGAAAGGCCCTGGGGATTGTAACACAGAAGCTGATTTCTCTGAGGTCAGAGAAAAGTCTTTTAAGACGGTCAAGATTTCCTCATCTCCAAAATAAAAATTCCATAAATATAAAGTAAATCGGTAAGTAACCTTATAAGGTTTGTCAAGTCACAGCCACATCACACAGGAATAGTTAAGTCTAAAAGTTTTGGTAAAGAAGTTCTAAAGAGAAAATGTCCACTAATTTCCAAATGGAAGACCGTCATACTGTTTTGAGCTCCTTTCTGGATAGTTCCTATTGCTATGTTTTCAAGTTTGCTGATGTTTTCTTTTATAGTATCTAATCTGCTGTTAAACTCATGTAGTACAGTTTTCATTTCAGATACTATAATTTTCATCTCTAGAAGTTCCATTTGGGTTTTTAAAAATATCTCCTACTTCTTTCCTCTATCATCTTGAACATATGAAGCATGTTTATAATAGCTGTTTTAAAATCCCTGTTTGCTAATTCTAACATTCTGGCATTCCTGGGAAGTCCTCTTTCATATCATTCTGAACTAGATATTTTTAAAACAAATTCACTATGCAAAATTCTAAGTTTCAGAAATTTGTTAACTCTATTATAAACTGACCCTGAAAATATTCAGTGGGATCTTCCTGAAACACAACATCATACTGTAACTCCCAAACTTAAAACCTTTTGCAACCTTTACAATAAAACCAAAAGAGACCATTACAAGTATCTGGCTTCCATAAAGTCTTCTCACTATATACTTTGCCATGCTTTTCAACTCAATCTTCTGCCATTCCAGAACATACAGCTTAGGCTTCATTCACACCAGCTGCTTACAATATCCTCATCAGATCATACGCCAGCTCCTGTTAATATTCATGCAGGCCTCTCAACTCAGAGGCTCCCAATTCCTAGTCTGTCTGGTCATCTTTTGAGATTTAGCTCAGGTATTCCATTCTACTGAGAGGCCTTCCCTGACTTTTCTCCTACCCCTACTCAACCTGAGCCTCCACCTTCTGGCAGAATTAGAAAAATCCTTTTCAATGTCCTTGCAGCATTCTATGTCTACTACTATAGCAAGTCTCAATGACAATGGAGCTAGAATTCTGTAATTCAGTATCTGTCTCACCCATTAGCCTGCATCTTGAGGCCATAAACTTTATTTTATGACTGATTATATTCCTAGTGCCTAGCATTGTACCTGGGATGGTATAAACAACATCTAAATGCCTGCTGATGAATGATTATAAGAATAAAATGATGGATGGATGAAAATTTCAAATGGTTATGTCTCTGGGCGTTATCACTAGGAAAAGTAATTTTCATTTCTTTGTGTAGCACGGTAGTTAAGAGCAAGCGAAATGGAGTGAAACCTGGGTTCAAATCCTGATTCTGCCACTTAATAAATATATGATCTTGAGCAATAACTTAAGTTCCTGATTCTTAGTTTCTCTATTGTTATCTATGAGTAACAGAGGTATTGTAAGGAATGAGATAATATACATAAAGTGCTTAGCATGGGGCAGGACACAGAGCAGGCACTCCAATGTGTTCATATCTATCCATTCATTACCTAATAAGTATGGGGACTCTGGAACTTGGGCTATGTTGATAAGGAGCAGTCTTTCTGTCCAGCTCAATAAAGAAAGTATTTGTAAAGAATATCCCCAAACCTTCATCTATCACTTCAAAAAATATTTCACCAGGCTGAGATCGTCTAACTCAATGATTTTTTTAAAGACTTTATTTATTTATTTGACAGAGAGAGACACAGCAAGAGAGAGAACACAAGCAGGCGGGTGGGAGAGGGAGAAGCAGGCCTCCCTCCAAGCAGGGAGCCCAATGTGGGGCTCAATCCCAGGATGCTGGGATCATGACCCGAGCTAAAGGCGGCTGCTCAACAAATGAGCCATCCACGTGCCCCAAACACAGTGTTTTTTAATGAATAAAGGTTTATATACAGTCAGAGGCTTGCCTAAGCAGACACCTGGAGAAGAGCTACCTTGGCAAAGGCAAGGGTGGAGAACTTTTAGTCCAGATCTTTGAATCTAAATGCTCCTATGTTCTCTCATCCATTCCACAAATTACTTCTTGAGTACCTGGTTTGAGCTAAGCATTGTGTTATAGACTGGGGAAAACAAAACAATAAAATAGAGATGGTCGAGCCTCCAAACTTGTATCTATCCTACTGCTTACAAGACTTTGTGATCACACGGACATCTCTCAAGTCATCTCAGCCTTCATTATATCCAAAACCAAACTCTTTATTCACCCCACTTTGAACCTCTTTCTTCCTGAAGACACCCATTTCAGCACCATCATCTACACAGTTTTTCAACAGCCAGTCTTTGGCCCTTATCTGTTTTCACTCAAGCATGCTGGAAACTTCAATTAATCTCTCTATGCAGATGATTCTTAACTTCATATTTCTAGCTCATAGCTCTCTCCTCTAAACTCCAAACATGCAAGTATAAACGACTATTTGATCTCTGAGTAGTGAGTTCAAGGCCCATGTTGGGTATAGAGATTACTAAATAAATAAATAAATACATAAACTTTAAAAAAATTTTTTTAAATGGGTGGAAGACATGAACAGACATTTCTCCAAAGAAGACATCCAGACAGCCAACAGACACATGAAAAGATGCTCAAAAGCACCCATCCTTAGGGAAATGCAAATCAAACCCGTAAATTATCACTTCACACCTGTCAGAATGGTTAAAATAAAAAACACAAGAAACAAGTGTTGGTGAGCATGTGGAGAAAAAGAAACCACTGTGCACTGTTGGTGGGAATGCAAACTGGCACAGCTAGTATGGAAAAGAGCATGGAAGCTCCTCAAAAAATTGAAAATAGAATTACCACATGATCTAGTAATTCCACAACTGGGTACTTACCCAAAGAATATGAAAACACTAATTCAGAAAGATATATGCACCTTTATGTTCATTGCATAAACACAAACCCCATCCCAGGTGTCCACAACCATAAAAAAAAGAATGAAATCTTGCCATCTGCAACATGCAACATGGATGGATGTAGAGTATAACGCTAAGTGATATAAGTCAGAGAAAGACAAATATACTACATGATTTCACTCACATGTGGAATTTAAGAAATAAAACAAATGAACAAAGAAAAAAGAGACAAACCAAACAAACAAACAAAAAGACTGTTAACTACAGAGAACAAACTGATGACTGCCAGAGCGGAAATGGGTGGAGGGACCGGTGAACTAGGTGATGAGGATTAAGAGTACGGTTACTGTAATGAGCACTGAGTAGTATATGGAATTGCTGAATCACTCTATTGTACACCTAAAACTAATATAACACTGTATGTTAACTATACCGAACTGTAATAAAAATGAATTTTAAAAAATGACTATTTGAAAACTCCTCTTAGATACAGCAAAGCCATCTCAAATTAATAGACAGAAGATGAAACTTGTGCCCCTCCCACTCCCCTTCACACATCAAAAAATCCAAATAAAACCCAGTCTTCCAGTGCCCCCTACCTCAGTGAACAGCACAATACAACAACTTGCAAGTCAAAAATCTAGGGAGCCACCTTTGGTACCTCTCCTCTCCCACACTTCTCATATGTAGTTGATCCCTAAGTGTTATGAATTTTGGCTCTTTTTAAAAAATTAACATATAATGTATTATTTGTTTCAGGGGTACAGATCTGTGATTCATCAGTCTCACAATTCACAGCATTCACCATAGCACATACCTTCCCCAAAGTCCATCACCCAGCCACCCCAACCCGCCAACCCCATCCCCTGAATTTTATAACCTCTTAAACATTTCCAGAATCTGTCCTCTTCTCTTAATCTCCACTGTGGTCCCTGCCCACCTCAGTCTCATCTCACTCTATCTTCTCTTCCCTACTTTGCGCTCCAGCCATACTAGTCTTCGTTAGTTCCCTGACCACTACATGCCTCCTTCTGCCGCAGCGTCAATGTCATGCAGTTCCATCTGCCGGGAACCTCCCCCTGCCAAACACCTCTGGTATCACTTTCTCAGGGAATTTCTCCCTGACTTGCAAGGCTAGGCTCTCATAAATGGCATTCCTTTCCTTCACATTACTTAATTCCGTTTTTATGCAAACACTATTTGGTTTAATTATTTGAATTATTTGCCCATTTCCCTCACTAGATTGTGGAATTCATGAAAAAAAGACCATGTCTGGCTCTACTCACCATTGTATATCCAGCAAAATGTGTGATATATAACAAACACTCAATAAATATTTATTGAATGCATGAATGAATACAAATGATAAGTGAAATGAGCCAGTTACAAAATGCTCTTACACTTGATAATTTCTTCCCCATCAAACTGTAAATTTTTTGAGTGCAGCGATCACATTTCTCTTGTTCTCCATTTTATCCTCAATACCTAGAGCCTGGGACTCCATAAATTTTTGCTGAATGAAGGAATAACAAAGAATTGAATAAACTGGATATCAAGAGAAGAGTAAGAAAGGCATTTCTGACTAAGGAAACAGCACAAAGCAGACATGGTATCAGTGGTATTAAAAAGCTGCCAGTTAAAGAATGTGATGTGTTAAAGAATGGATGCATGGGAGCACAGTTGAGGGTCAGAATGGGAAGGGCCTCTTGGGCAATATTATTTAGGTAAGTGGTTCTCAATGATGACTCTAAGGAAAATAAATTAGAAGCAGCAACCCAGAAATAGGAGAACAGAAAGAGATGGTCATGTAGACAGCAAAAGTGGGGAAGTATAAAGAACTCAAATTGCAAAGCTGTCAGAAAACATAATGTAAAATCAAATATTCTTATTATACTTACATAAGCCCACAAGGGCACCAGTGTATCATATCACAGTACAATTGTTTGAATCATTAAGAAAGAGCTAAATTATACTTCTGTTGTTGAACTACTACCAGTATTGGTTGTAGTAGTAGCTGGCTGTAGTTATAGTATTTAATGGCAACAGCAATAAACACTTACTAAGTACGTGTCATGTATTTTCTCATTTTATTTTCATAACTACCCTGTTACCCTCACTTTACACATGAGATAACTAGAGTATATGGTACTGAAGTAATTCATCCAAGATCACACCAATGTGTTAATGCCAGAATTCAAACCCAGACTCTGGCTTTGGATCCCATACTCTTAACCACTATGCTATATTCTAAGAAGGCAAGGGAAAATATTAATACATTTTAGAGAGCTTCTATGAAAAATTATTAAAATATGGGGCACCTGGGTGGCTTAGTCAGTTAAGCATCTGCCTTCAGTTCAGATAATCGTGGGGTCTGGGATCAAGCCCCACGTTGGGCTCCCAGGTCAGCAGGGAGTCTGCTTCTCCTTCTCCGTCTGACCCCCACTACCCCACCTATGCTTTCTCCCAAATAAATAAATAAAATCTTTTTAAAAAGAGAGAAAAATTGTTATTTAAATATTAAATAATTAAATATTAAAATAATTAAAAGTGTGACAATGAATGAGATGAACCTTCAATGACCTCCAAAAATCAAGTTTCCCAAGAGCTCTAAGAAGCTGAGGATTGTGTCAGAATAAAGCAAACCCACAGTGAACTCCAGTGTGTGGCTATACCATGTCTTGGTATACTCTACAGCTGCACTTTCCAATACGTAGCTATCAAGTACCTAAAACGTGGCTACTGTGACTTGGTGTGTGCTATATATAGTAAATAAACATTGAATTTTTAACACGATAAAAAAGAACATTAAAAGTCTTATTAATTTTATCAATTACATGTTGAGATAGTATTATCTTAGACACAATGGGTTAAATAAAATATAACCCATGAAAATTATAAAACATATTTGAGTTATAAGAATTATTAGGGAAATAAATTTCTCCCATCTTCTGGAAACTTTTTAAATGTTGTTATCAGAAAATTTCAAATTGTAGGGACACCTGGGTGGCTCAGTTACTTAAGTGTCTGACTTCAGCTCAGGTCATGATCTCAGGGTCCTGGGATTGAGCCCCACATTGGGCTCCTCACTCAGTGGGGAGTCTGTCTGTCCCTCTACCCCTTCCCCTGCCTATACTCTCTCTCTCTCTCTCTCAAATAAATAAATAAAATCTTAAAAAAAGAAAATTTCAAATTGTAAATGTGGCTCACATTTGCAGTTTACATTATATATTTTTTTCAGCTTTACTGAAATGTAATTGAAATAAAACTTGTAAGTTTATTTGTGGTAATCATTTTATAACATGTGTATTTGATACACTTACATATTACAAAACTATTACCACCAAGTACATTAGCTAACATCCCCATCACATCACATACTACCATTTCTTTTTGGGGGTAAGAATTTTTTTTTTTTTTTTAAAGATTTTCATTTATTTATTTGACAGAGAGAGATCACAAGTAGGCAGAGAGGCAGGCAGAGAGAGAGAGGAGGAAGCAGGCTCCCTGCCGAGCAGAGAGCCCGATGCAGGACTCGATCCCAGGATCCCGAGATCATGACCCAAGCCGAAGGCAGCCGCTTAACCCACTGAGCCACCCAGGCACCCCTGGGGGTAAGAATATTAAAGATCTACTCCCTCGGCAACTTTCAAGTATATAAAATAGTATTGTTAACTGAAATTGCAATGCTGTACATTAGATCTCCAAAACGTATTCATTTTCTTTCTTTCTGGGGGGCAGAGGGGGAGAGAATTGTAAGCAGGCTCCAGGCTGAGTACAGAGACTGACATGGGGCTTGATCTCATGACCCCATGATCATGACCCGAGCTTAAATCCAGAGTCAAGCGCTTAACTGACTGAGCCACCCAGGCACCCCCAAAATGTATTCATTTTCTAACTGGAAGTTTGTACCCTGAGCAGTATCTCCCCATTTTCCCCATCCCCCAATCCATGGTAACCACGATTCTAATCTCTGTTTCTATGAATTTGGTTTTAGACTGCACATATGTAAGTGATGTTATGCAGTATTTGTCTTTCTCGGACTTATCTCATTTAGCATAATGCTCTCAAGGTCAATCCATGTTGTTGCAATGGCAGGATTTCTTTCTCACAACTGAATAATATTCTATATGTGCATCTATACCACATCTTCCTTATCTTTTTATCTACAGACAGACATTCAGGTTGTTTCCGTATCATGAAAACTGTGGAACATATCACTGTGAAAAAATGCTGCAATGAACATGGGTGTGCAGATATCTCTTCAAGATCTTGTTTTCATTTCTTTCAGATACACATCCAGAAGTGGGATTGCTAGATCATCCGGTAGTTCTATTTTTAATTTTTTAAAAGATTATTTACTTATTTATTTGACAGAGAGAGATCACAAGTAGGCAGAGAAGCAGGCAGAGAGAGAGGAAGGGAAGCAGGCTCCCTGCTTAGTGGAGAGCCCAATGTGGGGCTCGATCCCAGGACCCCGAGATCATGACCTGAGCCTAAGGCAGAGGCTTTAACCCACTGAGCCACCCAGGCGCCCCCATTTTTAATTTTTTAAGGAACCCCCATATTATTTTCCATTGTGTCTGCACCTATTTACATTCCTACCAACAGTGAGCAAGGGTTCTCTTTTCTCCATATCCTCGCCAACAGTTGTTATACCTTGTCTTTTTGATGACAGCCATTCTAACAGTTGTTAAGATGACTGCATTATCTTTCTTTCGGACAGCACTGCTTTATTGCTGGAAACTGCCACTCACTGAGCAATGCAATAATCTCAAAAGTATACTACTCCAGCTTTCTAGACTACAGCAAAACTCTTCTGGCTTTTAGTAGCTCACTCACCAGTAGCCTCATAAAGAACAATAGTAAGTAAGAGACCAGTAAAAAATTTGAATATTTAAGGGACTACTGAAAAGAAGGAAAAGAATAGCTATTCTAGTGTACAACAGAGTCATAATATAGGACTAAAGTCTGCACAAAAACAGGGACTAGTCAAAATTATCCTTGAAAAATCCCTTAAGTTATCTATGAAGCAGAGTAAATATGGTTGCCTGTAAAGAGCAGGTGTATACCTCCCACCCCAAGTTCTTGACGGGATAAAACCTCACTGAATTTTATTTTTCTGTCATGAATGGGTGTTACTCAAAAGATACTGTTTCCCTCTTGAATATGATGAAATATACATTAAAAAGGAATGTTTAGGGACGCCTGGGTGGCTCAGTTGGTTAAGCGGCTGCCTTCGGCTCAGGTCATGATCCCGGTGTCCTGGGATCGAGTCCCACATCAGGTTCCTTGCTCGGCAGGGAGCCTGCTTCTCCCTCTGCCTCTGCCTGCCTCTCTGTCTGCCCATGCTCTCTCTCGCTCTAACTAATAAATAAATAAAATCTTAAAAAAAATAAAATAAAAAGGAATGCTTAAAAATTTTTATATGTCAAAAATAGATGCACACAAATATAGTATCAGTTGATACTTAACAAAAGAGCAAAGGCTTTGTGAGCAAAGCAGCAAAAGGAATGGAGAAAGGATAATCTTTTCAAGTGGGTATTCACATGTTAAAAAAAAAATCTAGACATAGACCTTACACTTTTAACAAAAATTAACTCAAAATGGATCACCGAGCTAACTGTGAAGCACAAAAAACATGTAAAACTTCTAGAAAGTAACATACAATAATATTTAGGTAACCTTGGCCTGGTGCTGATTTTTTAGGTACAACGCCAAAATGCAATCTATGAAAGAAAAAAGTGGTAAGTTGGAGTTGATACTGTTAAGAAAATGAAAATATAAGCCACAGGTTGGGAGAAAATCTTTACAAAACACATATCTGATAGGTATATAAAGAACTCTGAAAAATTAGTAAGAAAACAACCTGATTAAAAAATTGGCCAAAGGGGCACCTGGGTGGCTCAGTGGGTTAAGCCTCTGCCTTCGGCTCAGGTCATGATATCAGGGTCCTGGGATTGAGCCCTACATTGGGCTCTCTGCTCAGCAGGGAGCCTGCTTCCCTTCCTCTCTCTGCCTGCTGCTCTGCCTACTTGTGATCTCTTCCTCCCTGTCAAATAAATAAATAAAATCTTTAAAAAAAAAATTGGCCAAAGACCTGGAAAGCTCACCAAAGAATACAGATAGGTATTATTATATAGTTATATATAAATTATACAAATAAGCATATGAAAAGATGCTCAAAATCACTTCATTAGGGAATTGCAAATTCAAACAATGAGATACCACTGCACACCTTTTAAAATAGCTAAAATCCAAAACACTTACAAACCAAATGCTAAAAAAGATTTGCAGCAAAAGGAACATTCATAAATTGATGATGAAAATACCAAATGGTGTAACTATCTTGGAAGACATTTTGGCAGTTTCTTAGAAAGTTAAACAAAGGCTTATCATACAATCCAGCAACTGCACTCTTAGTTACTTGCAAAATGAATTCAAAACTTATGTCTACATGAAAACCTGCCATAAATGTTTATAGCAGATTTACTAATAACTGCCAAAAATTGGAAGCAACCAAAATATCCTTCAATAGGTGAATGGAAAAACAACTGTGGTACCTTCATACCATGGAATATTATTCAGCAAAATAAAGAAGTGAACTATCAAGCCATGAGAAGACATGAAGGAACCTTAAATACATATTGCTAAGTGAAAGATGACAGTCTGAAAAGGCTACCTATAGTATGATTTCAACTAGCTGGACATTCTACAAAATGCAAAACTATTGAGACAGTAAAAAGATAAGTGGTTGAGAAAGATGAGGAGGGAAAGATGAAAGAGTGGAGCACAGGGCATTTCTAGGGTGATGGAACAATTCTCTAATGATGCAATCATTAGAACTACACAATATAGGGGCGCCTGGCTAGCTCAGTCAGAAGAGCATGTGACTCTTGATCTCAGGGTCCTGAGTTTGACCCCCACACTGGGTGTAGAGATTACTAAAAGAATAAATAAAATTAAGGAAAAAAAAAGAACTGTACAATACAAAGCGTGTACCCTAATGTAAGCTATTGACTTTAGTTAGTAATAATGTATCAGTACTGGTTTATCAATTACAACAAATGTACCACACTAACACAAGGTGTTAATAACAGGGGAAAACAAGTGTCAGGAAGGAGATGTGTGGCAACTCTGAACTTTCTGTGTGGTTTTTCTGTAAACCTAAAACTAATGTAAAAATAAAGCTTATTTAAAAATGTTTTAAAAATCTTATAGGTAACTGACTTCAGAATTTTAAATAAATCAAAACAGAGAAAGGCCACAACAAAAAAACATAAAACACAAAACTTAAACAATTTGACTAACATGAAACTAACACATCAATGGTGAGGACAGATGTTAGTAAGATAAACTTCCCTATAAAAAGACAGTAATTTAGGGGTGCCTGGCTGGCTGAGTCAGTAAAGCACAAGACTCCTGATCTTGGAGCTGCGAGTTCAAGCCCCAAATTGGGTGTAGACATTACTTAAAAATAAAATCTTTAAAAAAAAAGAGTGATTTAGACAGGGTCAAAAGAAGAAAAACCTCACACAATTATTTAACATATTTAAAACAAAAAGGCAAAGACAATAGCTTGAACACAAAGATCAGACAAATGCAAAGAACAGGGGGCAAAAAAGCTCGTATTACTGAAGTAAAGCAAAAAAAGAGGCAGGACAAAATAATAAAACAAACAGGACTATTTTATATGGAAAAAAGTAGAACTCACAATAATATATGAAATGCATGAATATTGTTTGCTGAAATATGTAAAGCGGAAACTGCTGAAATCTCAGGAGAAACTGACAGAAACAAACAAGAAAATGGAAACATTAATCCATTTCTCTTAATTATCCACAGACCAAATAGTCAAAAATATAATAAGATAATAGTAATTAAAGATATTGCTTTAATAAGAATACACTTAATTCCCTAACATAGAGAATATGTCTCCAGAATCCACAAAATATTTATAAAAACTTATTGTGTAGTAAGCACCCAAAGTACAAATGAATGCCTAAGCAGAAATTTTATAGGCCACATTTTCTGATGAAAATTCAACAAACATGAATCCAAATAACAAAGTCTAAATTAAAAAATTCAACCACCTAGAGACTGAAATGATTTCAGTTCATTTCTTGCAAATGTTTTCCCTAAAATCACTGTATCAAAAGAAGCAGGGAATTAGCTTAAGTATCACATTCCATCTTGCTCAAGAGTCATAGGTATAAGAGCAAAGGAAGCCAAAAATTCTGGCCAAATTCTCCATTCCTTCCCTGGGGCCAAAGCTGACTACCATTGACAGTTTTCAAGGCTCAGAGACAGGAGAATAATATTCCTAAATAAATGGTTTTCTTAACAATCAGACTGAAACCATGCATCCAGCAATTTGGCCTCCTGTGAATGAAGAGTTCTTCACACAGCTAACTCGCTGGAAAAGATCAAATAAGGATCTATTCCAACACTTAAGTACAAGTAAGCTAGAAGAAAATACCTTGCACTGTACTGCCTGACAGGAAGAGATCCCAGGTATTTATTATATAGATTGTCTCATAACAAACAAAACTGAGAAATCCACCGTCACATAAGAATTGTAAAAAATTTCAAAGAACCAATGGTTTATTCAGATTCAATGTAATTTTATAATTCAAAATATACTTATAAAGCAACTACTAAAAAATGTGAATGTGTAGGGCGCCTGGGTGGCTCAGTAGTTAAGCCTCTGCCTTCAGCTCAGGTCATGATCCCAGGGTCCTGGGATCGAGCCCTGCATCGGGCTCTCTACTCAGCGGAGAGCCTGCTTCCTCCTCTCTCTCTGCCTGCCTCTCCATCTACTTGTGATCTCTCTCTCTGTCAAATAAATAAATAAATAAATAAATAAATAAATCTTAAAAAAAAAATGTGAATGTGCTAGATATCTCAGGAATATAAATCTTAATAAGATGTACTCAATTTCAGAGGCTTAAAACTACTATAAGAGACAATCTCCACTTTGGGGGTTCAGAATTGCTAATTAAATGATTTGAATCTTCCTTGTCTTTTCTACTTTTGCGTCTGTTTTATCTATCAGGTTTCAATAGGAATGCATCAGAATTTCCCATTAGGACTGTGAATCAGTCGATGCTGCTTTTCAATTCCCTTAAATTTTTCTGGAACTAGGGGCATATTATAATCTTGGTGGGCTGTGTCCCTTTTTTCATTATATAGTTTACCAAAATATGTCTATTAATGTGTTTTTGCCTTAAATTCTACTGTTTTGACTCTCTACAACAGGTCCATTTCCCCACCTTCATCCCCACTCACCATCTCCCTTGGCCAGGTGAAGCCGAATGAAGACTCTGGCCCATGGGACAGGAAAGGCAAAATGGCTGCCTGACAGCCTTTTTTTTTTTTTTTTTTTTTAAGATTTTATTTATTTATTTGTTAGAGAGAGAGTGAGCAGACAGAGTGGTAGGCAGAGGCAGAGGGAGAAGCAGGCTCCCTGCCAAGCAAGGAGCCCGATGCAGGACTCGATCCCAGGACGCTGGGATCATGACCTGAGCTGAAGGCAGCTGCTTAACCAACTGGGCCACCCAGGCGTCCCTGCCTCACAGCTTTTGGAATGGAAAGGAAATAAAGATCTTTTGTAAAAGTAAAGTTCTTAATTTTGATGAAGTCCAACTGATCATTTTGTTTTCTATTATGGATCCTGCTTTCAGTGTCATGTGTAAGAACTCTTCATCTAGCTCTTGGTCCCAAAGATTTTCTACTCTGTTTTCTCCTGAAAGTTTAAAGTTTTACATTTCAGTCTCAATTCATTTCTGAATCAATTTTATACAAGATAGACGAGATTTAAGTTGATTTTTTTGGTTTATGGATGTCTTACTGTTCCAGTAGCATTTGCTGAAAAGACTAACTTTCTTCCACTTCATTTATATGTGCTTTTAATATGAAGACTCATTCATATCTTCCTACAATCTGGAAAATACTCTGGCATCATTATCTCTTCAAATACTGTTTCTTCATGATTCCCTCCATTCTCTGCCTCACTAGTGGGAGGCTCTCCATCTTTCCTCCATGTCTCTTAACTCACTCATCTTTCATTCTCTGTTATCTCTTTATCTCTCTGTGTTACATCCCAGGTTAGTAATTGAAATCACTGGTACTATCGTTCAACTCAGTCCCTCTTTAATTGTGCCCAGTCTAGAGTTTATCCCATACGATTTTTTGTTACTTTAACAAATACATTTTATATTTCCAGTACTTTTAATTGGTTCTCTTCTAAATCCACCCCTTAATTCTTATCTGCTTGGTTTTCTTTCACTATTTCTTAGACATTTACCATGGACATTATTCCTTCATCTCTTTGATGATTTTAAACATATTTATTTGAAGTTGATTTTCAGATTGCTTACTGTATTTCCTTGGGAGTGAATTCATCTCCTAATTATTGTCTTTCTTAGTACTCATTACACTCATTTGTTTGGGAGTCTTAATTTGCTAGTTCTTCTTGAATAGGAACAGTTTCTCTCTTTCTCTCTCTCCCTCCCTTCCTCTCCCACCCCTCCCTGTTTTTACAGCTTTGCACCATCCTCCATCCCCATCAGAACAGAGACCTTCACTCTAGAACCAGGTCTTATCCTGGCAGCTCAGGGTTCCCATCCCTTGGAAACACTAGGGCTATCATAAAGCCAGTCATGTCACGGCTAGGTCCCAGTTGCACTGCTATCTCTATTCCCCCTCCTCCCCAGAAACACAACTTTGAACAAGCCACAGACCCAGGCAGCTTTGCTCAGTTTCTTTTCATAAGGAGGACAGTCCCATCCCAGTTTCTAGTTTCCAGCAGTGAGACTTCAACTGGTCTTGATCTAGGCATGAAGTTCCTTTGGTCACCATACCCTCAAGCAGTGTTGTCCACTCTTTTGACATCATGGCATACTTTGAAAATAACAGTATGTGTACCACACGTGGGTAGATGGATGAGACTTTTCCTTACCCAGAAATGACAGCTGGGGGCTCTGAGTACCCCAGGCCCTGCCTAGCTACCCAAAGCCTGATAATAGTCAATATTTCACACCCCAGTAAACTTATTCAAAACATGTTCCCTGGGAAGTACTGTCTGTCCTAAAAGAAGCAACTCCCTGCACACACTGTCTATTTCCATATCTGGTTCTGTTTTTAGTCTACCAGCATGTTTATCTTGCTATTAAAGTCCAAGTATGTCAACAACATATTTCATTTATCACTGCTATGTATTTGGAATGGAATATAGAATTCAAAGCCTGAATTTAAAGGACCATCATAACAAAGTCCATGCTGTGCCCTCTGTTTTAAAACACCCTCCTCTCAACATCTCCGCATCACTTTTCCCTACTCCTTCAAGTTTAAGTTTAGGTGTCACTTCATCAAACCTGCTCTTCATGACTCCACTCTCACCCCCGTCTATGGGGTCAGAAGTTCTCACAGAACCTGATCTTACATGCAATTATAAAATACTACTATTACCTATTTACCTTAAACAGTAAGCTCCCTGGTGGCATGAACTGCCTTTTTCATTTCTATATGCGAAGATCTAGCACTGTGCCTCCAGTAAGTATGGAGTCAGTGAATACTGTAATATCACCCATAATACTAGGGTAAGGAGTATAATGTAATAGCGAACAGCTAGGGCTCTGAAGCCACAGATCCCCAGGTTTAAATGCCAGTTCTACCACTCACTGTGTGATTTAGGAAGGTTACTTAGCTTCTCGGAGCTTTAGTTTCCTCATCCATAACGTTATGTCACAGTTAGACTCCTGACTCTGTTCATTACTAGCTGCGTAACTCTGAGCAGCCCTGTGTGTCTCTTGGTCTCAGTGCTTGCACTAAGCAATATCTTAGTTAACTCACACACGTACAAATTCCCTAGCACTTTGGGTCCTTTCCCTGTTTTCTTGCTTCTACTTCATGTTGAAAAAAATGATAACACTATAGCTCAGCCTTGGGCGGAGCTGTAGACTCAACCCCTTTTCTGAGCCTAGGTGGTTGAAAACGCTTGGCTGAAAGGTTTCTACTGCCATAGGAGCAGTAAAGATTATCTTTATATTCACAATTTATTAGGCAAAGTGGAGGGCAATGCCAATAAGAACTTGAAAGTATAATTTATTTTTTAAAAGACGTTATTTATTTTAGCAATAGAGAGAGAGAGAGAGCACGCGCGCATGAGCAGGGGGAGGGACAGAGGGTGAGGGAATGACAGAATCTCAAGCAGACTCCACACTGAACCCACAGCCTGATGTGGGGCTCAATCTCACGACCCTGAGATCATGACCTGAGCTGAAATCCAGAGTTGGACGCTCAACTGACTGAGACACCCAGGTGCCCCCAAAGAATAATTTAAGTATAAATTTAATGCACCTCAAGAAAAAAATAACAAAACAACTGACCACAGACTGGATCATTCTAAGAGAAGAGAAAGTCTCCGTAAGAATCCACTCCAGGGGGCACCTGGGTGGCTCAGTTGGTTAAAGCCTCTGCCTTCAGCTCAGGTCATGATCTCAGGGTTCTGGGATCAAGCCCCGCATCGGGCTCTCTGCTCAGCAGGAAGCCTGCTGCCCCCCCCCCCCGCCCCTGCCTGCCTCTCTGCCTACTTGTGATCTCTGTCTGTCGAATAAATAAATAAAATCTTAAAAAAATGAAATCTAAAATGAAAGCATCCACTATATTTTGACCCAAACCTTACTGCTCAAGACAGCACAGGAAACTAGAAGAGGATGGCTATCTGATGAGATGTTTAAGTATGGGAGAACCAACATGGCAAAGCACTTTAATGTTTGGGTTATGATATACAGGCAGGAGTCTATTCAAGTGCTACACTCTTAATAAAATAATTTAATCATAAACAGAGCTTAGAAACTGAGGGAAAAAACTATGCCACCGACAAGGAAGACTGTAATTCACACCAAAAGAAAATAATACAAAAACCTTAGCATCAAACAGACCAGAACTCAAATCTTCTGATTCTGCCATCTCCCACTGGTGTGCCTTTTAGCAAATATCAATTCTCTGATTCTGAATTTCCTTCTCTGCAGAATAAGGATCATGATGCTTACCTCACAGAGAGCCAGGAGAATTAAATGAGAAATTTGGTACATAGAGATCAGCATTAGTGCCCAACTCATGGTAGGTGTTCAACAAATATTAGTTCCTTCCTATGGCCTCCCATGCAACTTTGACCAGTAAGCATCACAAAAGGGTTTGAAAACTGCTAAAATGTATTTCCTCGTGTTTAGATTCACAAACTCATCAGTCTACTTCATAAGCAGATTCTCTGAGATAAGCCTGAGATACACAGACCCAAGATCTGGTGAGTGACCTGACCTGGGTCCGCATGGACAACTGGTTCCCAGGCCAATGCCTAGAAAGACTGACTGGGCCCAGAATGCAGCAGTAGTGGCCAGAAGACAGCCAGAAACTAGAGCAGCCAAAAAGAGGAAGGATTACTTGAGCTTCGGCTCCCGTCCTTCACTTGTGTACTGCCAGCAGATGAGCCCGATCAGGTCCTGCACCCTGGCGCTGGCCATTGTCACCACCGTCATTGGCAGCAGTCTGTCCTGGCTCGAGTGCAGGGGGAGGTAGACGTCGATCTTCTTGGTTGCTGTTGTGCCTACATGACCCTGTGGACAGAACACATGCATGAAAGTAAAGCACACAGTCATGGTCATGCAGACGCTACTGGGCCACAATGACTACTCACCAGCCATTTCTCATCCTTTCGGCACAGACCTCCTTCAGAGCCTGAAATGGCCCCAAAGTGGAAACACTGTCTTGTTTTAAGGGTTCCCCCCCTTTAACTTTCATTTTCTAATGGTCTAACAGATCCAGCTCTGCCTGCAGTAAGGTAAATGAGCACTACAACCAAAATGAACAAATTAAGAGTGGTGAGCAGACCTGATGTTTGGTGTCAGGAAATGTGCTTTGCTACTTATATGGTGTGGCCTTGGACAAGTCACCATTAGACCCTGACATCAGCTGCTCTCCCTGAAAATTATACCACTCCTTGAGCCTTTGGAATTAGCTGCATGGGAGGCTGCCATATTCCATGAGCAAGGAAGCATTTAGGTCTGCAGCACTGGAACCAAGGGCTTGCCTTCTCAAAGCCTAGGGGGGTTAATTCCCTTATGGAGTACACATATTTATTTCAGTCACCTGCATTAAAGTTCAAGGATCCTTGGTCTTACATTATTGTCCTAACAACAATACCCAAACTGCCCTATACATACTCAATTCCTCCCGCACAATTATTCCCCCTCCTGAAACTTCCACTGCCCTCTGAAACTCCTGCACTAATCAAAAAACTTCCATAAATCACTTTATGGAATATATCACAAATTCAATAAAATCTTTTAAAGATTTTATTTATTTATTTGAGAGACAGAGAGAGTGAGAGAGAGCATGAGAGCTGACAAGGTCAGAGGGAAAAGCGGAATCCCCATGGAGCTGGGAGCCCAATGCGGGACTCAATCCTGGGACTCCAAGATCATGACCTGAGCCGAAGGCAGTCACTTAACCAAATGAGCCACCCAGGCACCCTAAATCACTTCTTTAAAAAAAAAAAAATTTTTTTTTTAAATATTCCTTCTATCGCTTTGTCTTAATTGAAACTTGCTGGTCACTGAGGATACTGCTTCCTTTGCTGTCCAGAAGACTGTTCTGTATTTTCTTTTTTAAACCCAAGTCCTCAAGGCCAGGATGCTGAATAGGTATTCTTGTCCCCACTATTTCTAAACTATTATTTCTCCTTTCTTGCAAAAAATCCCTATTGCTTTGAGACCCAAGCCCTCCAACTATACTATCTTTTCCTCCTACTTTTCTTGTTTCTGTTATCCACCAACCTTCCAGGTATGCTTCTCTCTCACTGAGGAGTCTTCTTTCCACCCCAACAACTATCATCATTCTTGGCAATCCCATCTAAAGGAAAATCCATGTAATACCCAAGTGTATCAATCCCTAGACCACGTCATCCTATGTGTTTTTATCTATTCTCCCTTCAATCACTTACAGTGGGTACACCAGGGATCTGTATCAACTCCAAAATCTCAAATTAGAACATCTATTCAGTAACTATACTTTAGTATACTTTCATCTCACTTGTTAAAGTAGTCCCCCAAATTCTTTAAACACACAATTTACTGATCCACCACTATAAATGATGTCACCATTATTTCCCAATACCACCCTCGAGATTACATGATCAACCACTATAATCATTCCTTTGTAAATACAGTCCTAATACTCTCTTCCTCCATGGGACTCAACTGGCAGAATGCCAACCTTGGATAAACCCAAATCTCTATACTCCCCAACCAAATACTGATCCTGTGGACAGAACACATGCATGAAAGTAAAGCACACAGTCATGGTCATGCAGATGCTGGAGAAAAATCCTGTAACTGCACAGATTGTTCTGACTTTCAATTCATGATGATAAACCTCAAACACTCAACATTGGATAGCATGCCTATTATAGCTCCTGATCCAATCTGCACCCCATGCATGCAAGACCATCACTGCATACTTTTGCTTCTCTCCTCAAACTCCTCATGAGCCCACCATGACCTCAGCTCCTACCCTTTGCTCATATACTGCCAACAGATAAGAAATATTCTTATTCTTCATTAAGAAAAGAAGACCTTTCTTTCCTCCCATAATTAAATTCACAAACTTAACCTGGATTTAACCACATACACCTCCTACATCAGAGTGTCACTCATCACATTAATGGTTAATCTCTCTACTAATATTCTGTGTCCCCTTGGCTCTTACTTTCACAAGGACTTTAGTCCTTTACTTACTTTACCCTTCTCCTACATTATCAACCTCCTCCTCTCTTGGCTTCCATGATACACACTCTTGGTTTTTTCAGTGCTCTCTGGTCTCTCATTCTCAGTCTCCTTTGCAGATTTCTTCACCTCTACAGTCTCTGTTTGTTAGCATTCCTTGGCCTCTAGATTGGGCTCTCTTTTGTCTCTCTGTATATTTCTTCTCTAGGTATCTCACAACCCCAAAGCTATAGTACAATCTATATTCTGTTGACACCCAAATCTTATCTCCATCTCAAACTTCTCCCTGGAATTCCAAATTCATTAATCAAACTGTCTGTACAATAGGTAGAAAAGTATCACAAACTTTGAAACTCAAGTTCAGATCTGAACTTTTCATTATTCCTCACTCCATTCCACCCCAAATAATAACACTCTCCCTCATTTCAGTAAATGCTACTAGCACTAACCCAGCTGCTTAAATCAGTAATTAATTCTTCTTTCCTCTTCCTGTCTTCTACCTACTCTCTTAGTAAGTTCTAGTGTCTACTGCAAAAATATATTTCCATAGAGAAAAAAACAGTCTTTTCAGCAAATGGGACAACTGGATAGCCACACACAAAAGAATGAATTTAGACCCCCTACCTCACATCATATACAAATACTAATTCAAAATGCATTGAGATGCCTAGGTGGCTCAGCCAGTTAAGTTCCTGCCTTTGGCTCAGGTCATGATCCCAGGATTCTGGGATCCCACATGGGGCTCCTTGCTTGGTAGGGAGCATGCTTCTCCCTCTGCTTGCCACTCACCCTGCTTGTGCTCTCTCTCTCTCTCTCTGACCAATAAATAAATAAAATCTTTTTTTAAAAAATGGATCAAAGAGCTAAGTTTAAGGTTAAAACTGTAAAACTTGGGGCGCCTGGGTGGCTCAGTGGTCAGCTCGGGTCATGATCCCAGGGTAGTGGGATCGAGCCCCGCACTGGGCTCTCTGCTCTGCGGACAGCCTGCTTCCTCCTCTCTCTCTCTGCCTCTCTGCCTACTTGTGATCTCTGTCTATCAAAAAAAACAAAACAAAACAAAACAAAAAACTAAAAAAAAAAACTGTAAAACTTTTAGAAGGAAATAAAGGTGTAACTTTTTCATGACCTTTGATTAAGTAATGATTTCTTTAACATGACACCAAAAGAAGCAACAAATAAAATAAACTAGACTTTATAAAAATTGAAAACTTTATAAAAATTGAAAATTTTCTTGATAGTGCCTCAAAAGCACTATCAAGAAAGCAAAAAGACAATCCACAGAATAGGAAAAAATATTTGCCAATCATATAGCTGACAAAAATTTAGTACCCAGAATATATAAATAGTTCTTATGACTCAACAATAAAAAGACAAACAATCCAATCTTTAAGGACTTAATTTATTTATCTGAACAAGAAAGCGAGAAAGAGCAGGAGGAGGGGCAACGGGAGAGGAAGGAGAATCCCATGCAGACTCCCCGCTGAGTTTGGAGCCTGGAGGGGCTAAATCTCACATCCTGACATCATGACCTGAGCCAAAATGAAGAGTTGGGCACTTAAACCCACTAAGCACCCAGACGGCCCCTCTAATCTTTAAAAGGGCAAAGAACTTGAATAGATATTTCTCCAAAGAAAAAATAGAAATGGCCAATAAACACATGAAATAATGTTCAACATCATTATTCATTAAGGAAATGCAAACCAAATCACAATGAGATACCACTTCACACTCACTAGGATAGTTATAATTTTTTTTAACAGAAGAAATAAGAAGGATTAGCATGGATATGGAGATGTTAGAACCTTCATACATTGTTGGTGAAGATGTAAAATGCTGCAGCCATTAAGGAAAAATAGTTTGTCAGTTTCTCAAAACTTAAACATATAGTTACCATACAACTCAGCAATTCCGTTCATAGGTGTACTCAACAGAACTGAAAATGTGTACATAAGTGTACACAGCAGCATTATTCATGATGACCAAAGAATGGATACAATCCAGATATCCACCAACTGATGGATAGATAGGCAAAAATGAATGCAATGGAATATTACTTAGCCATAAAAGGGGACAATGTACTGATATTCTATAACATGGATGAAGCTTGAAAACATCATGCTAAGAGAAGGAAGCCATTTCATACAAATTAACCCAGTTATATGAAATGTCCAGATTAGGCAAATCTATAGAAACAAAAAGATTAATGGTTGTCAGAATATTGAATATTGAATGGTTGTCAGAGTATTGTCAGAATATTGGGGGGGGTGTAGGGTACAGGGTATTGAGAAGTATGAAGTTTCTTTTTGGGGTAATGGAATTGTTCTGGAGTTAGATAGTGGTGATAGCTGTATAACATTGGGAATATACTGAAAACCACGAAATTGTACACTTTAAGATCATTAAAACAGTAAATTCTATGTAATGGGAGTTTTAGCTCAATTTTAAAAATTGAAAAATCTGTATTTCAAAACCATCCCACTTCTCTGCATCTCCATTGCCACCAAAATACCATGAAGTTTCACCTGGACTGTTCTAATAGATTCTTGACCTCCTATACTCTTACCTACTTCAGTTTGTTCTTGAAACACAAGCTGGATTTTTTTTTAAAAACTCAAACTGGATATTACACCTCGGCTTAAAGTCCTTCAATGAGTGGCTCTCATGATACTTTGAATAAAATCCAAATTTCCTGCAGTGTCCAACAAAGCACTGCATGGTCTGACCTCTGCCTAACTCTCCAACATCATTTACTGCTGCTCCCCGGCCTGCTTGTCATAGCTCAGCTACGCTGGCCTTCTAGAAGTGCCCTGAGTGTGTGTGTGTGTGTGTGTACCTGTTTCTCTCACTTTCTAAAACATAGCAAGTGTTATTCACTACATCTAGAAGGCTCTTTCTCATGACATTTGCATTCTCTAATATTGTTATTATTAAAGGCTCAGTTCATATGATAACTCCTCAGAGAAGCCTTCACTGATAATCCTGTAGAAAGAAGCTCCTTCCATAGTTATTCTCTTACCCATAACCTGTTCATTTCCCTCACAGCACTTAACAATTGGATATTATGTATTTATGTACACCTTCACTGTATGCCTTCCTCACTGGCCTCTGACTTCCTATGAGAGCAGCCATAATAATGTCTGCTTTGTTGACTTCTCTATACACAATGGCTAGCACTGTGCCTGGTGCACAGACGGCTCTCCAAAAAAATCTGTTATACTGTGGAATGAATGCACGGATGACTCAAAATGCCTACCAGGACAACATGGCAATAACTCAATGAATGTTAGTTTCCCCCATCCATCCATCTCCTCTATGAGTCTGTTTCCTAGTAGTGGATGGAGATGGAGGTACTTGAGAAATCAAGTGGTTCCATCTTAACATTCTAACTCTAGGATGAAAAAAAAAAAAAAGATCAGAACTAGGGTAAGGAAATACATAAAATCAGTTTTTAAAACTTTTAGAGAAATTTCACTTCTCATATGACCTAGAATCTAATATTAGATTTACTGACCTTTTGTTAAGTCTTGCCTGCCATCAAACAAATAATTTCAAAAGGTAATTCTCTTACAACAATTCTCTTTCTCTCTCTCACTCATGCATGCACAAAGGTACCATGCATGTTTTTCAGCTGGGAAACAGTAATTCCAACAGCTAGCTAAGTTGTCTCTAAATAGCAAGTGTTTTGACCTTGTCAGGCAATCCAAGGGTTAAAATTAAAATAAGCTAAATGAAACAAGATGGGATCGGGAAGGAGACAAACCAAAAGAGACTCTTAATGTCATAAAACAAACTGAGGGGGGTGGGCGGAGAGGGTGGTTGGGAGAGAGGGTGGGGGGGTTACATTATATGTTTAAAGAAAAATTTAAAAAAAAATAAAAAAATTAAAATAAAGGACGCCTGGGTGGCTCAGTTGGTTAAGCGGCTGCCTTCGGCTCAGGTCATGATCCCAGCGTCCTGGAATCGAGTCCCACATCGGGCTCCTTGCTCAGCAGGGAGCCTGCTTCTCCCTCTGCCTCTGTCTGCCCGTGTTCTCTCTCTCTCTTTAACAAATAAATAAATAAAATCTTTTAAAAAAATTAAAATAAGCTTTTTGAAGTGGGTATATTGCCCTCATACTACTCTCTTCTCAACCCCCTTTCAAAGCCAGCCCAATATGGTTCATTCCTCCTTTTCCTTCGGAAGAACTGGAGCTGAGGGGCTAGAGGAATCACAATGAGAAGTGTGAATGTGTTTCACAAACTGTAAAGTGTGTTAGAAATGCATAGCAGTGCGCCAGAAAGAGCCTAGGTTTTAAAATCAGACCCACTTCTATTATTCAGGCCAATTACACAGTCACAGGAGGACAAAGATGGATGCTGCAAGGAGCCCTAATAATAATATTTATTATTACAATAAGAGCTAGCATTTATTTAGAGCTAACTGTTAAATAAGCTCTGGTAATGTTTACGTAAATTACCTCATTTGATACTCAAAATCACTATTAACAGGCAGAATTCTATCATGACCCTAATATTATAGATGAGAAAACTAAAGCTTATAAGGCTATAGTCATCTGCTCAAGCTCCCACAACCAAAGTGGAAGAGCAGAGCTCAAACTCAAGCCTGACTCCAAAGTCCCTACTTCAAACACCAATGACTTCTTTCTCTAAAGTTCTTCTAAATGTAATCAATCTCTATTCTCCAAGACCTGAATCCCTCCCTCCCACACTGACCTTCTCATAAACACATCCAAAGCATTGCCTAAAGCAGTCTCCTACATAAGGAGTGAATTTGGAGGAGTTGGGCAAGGAGAAGTGTTAGGAGACCAATACTCTTGAGAATTCTGCCACTGTCAACTGACTGCAGGGCAGATGGTTGCACGGTGCTCCTCTGAATCCCTTTATCCTCTATATTGAAATAGCAAGTGTGGGGAAAACTGTGAAAATAAATATGGTAGATACTTATTAAATGAATGAAGCACTTTATCTTTTTAATCTTCTAATTCCATCTTGAGGCACCGATGATGGGAAAAAGTACCTTGGACAAACACTGAAATTATGTATTTTTTAATAAAGAACCTCTTCTGAAAAAACTCAAGGTGGTGGCAGTTAGCTCTACCTAATAGTCCCTGTGCTGCAATATTTAGAGGGAATCATCTAAAACATAAAACAATCCATCAACATAATAGAAAGTAATTAACTTATTAAAAAAAAAGGTGACCAAAGGATTAAAAGTATTCATCACACATCAAGGCAAGCAATATTCCAAAGACCTAATATCTAACTATTAAAAAGCAACTAGCAATAAACAAAGATCATATCATTCAGTTTCACTGCATGGCAATTTATGTGTTCGACAATACGGAATTGGAGAAACGGAGGCATAAACAGAGCACAAAGAAATGGTCAATACGGAGATAGGGAAAAATGGGTTAGCACCATCTTTCTCAGTCACTCAGGCATGCAAGGAACACCCACTGAAACACCATGTTGGACTCTGAAGACAAAATCAAGCAAGACTCAATGCAGATAGACCCTCATCAAAGTCAGAGTCTGCGGAAGAGTTTACATTGTACTATGTGATAAAAGCTTCAAGGGAGGAAGGTACAGGCTGTCATGACAGCTCAGAAGCAACCCAGACTAAAAGGGTTGGCAAAGGCCTAGGTTAAAAAAAAAAAGAAAGAAAGAAAGAAACCGTTGCGCTCAGCAGAACCATTAACCTAAGGAAAAGATGCTTATTGTATTTAAAAATATACCATACCAATACACAAAAAATGAACTGGAGTTCTCTCTGAGACATAGGATTATGAGTGATTTTAATTTTCTACTTTATATTTTTCTGCATTTTCTATGATGAGCATGTATTACTTTTACAATCAGAGAGAAAATACAATAAATGTTACAATTATAAACAAAAAAGGATATAGAAAGAATCACCATACAGCACTTCAGAGTTTTAGGTAAGAGAAAGAGAGGATCAGTTTTGAAAATGTAGTCTATGTGAAGTCATCTGGCAAAATTCATTAAGAACACACTATGTGCCAGGTGCTGTGACAGGCTATTGGAAAAAATAAGCTGAAAATATAACTCAGACACCTTCCTGTGGCAGGCTAAATAATTTTTATTTTAAGAAAATAATAAAAAGTAAGAAACCTACAATGAGCTGACAAATTTGGAGCTGAACAACACTCTCCAGAGCAGCCTCTAAATCAAGGAATGCCCCCAATTCCAGTTTCAGAACAAAAAGAAAAGTACTCCCTGTAGCAAAATGATTCCTTGACACAAATGCAATTCACGAAGACCAACCAGACTCCAGAGTTCATGCCCCATGGCCTCTGCATGACTTGATGGCTCTGCAGATGTGGGCTGGAGCCTGAAGCTCCACAAGTCCAAGGCCAATTTTCTTCATCAGCTTGTCTCTTACTCCATGTCTCAGCTCAGTTAGGGCTTTCTTCCACTCCGTCACTCAAGCTAGGAACCTTACTTACTTAACTCCTCTTTCTGTCTCATCAGTCTCCAACCCCTCTGAAATGTCTCTCAAATCTTTTTCCCTTCCATCCTCAGCAGCACAGCCCTAGTTCAAGCTTCATCAGGCCTCAGGGAGACCACTATATGCAGCAGTCTCGGCAGTCTCCCAACTAATTCCCTGTCTCTAAAACCTCTTCTCTCTTCCAAACTGTTATCTCCCTTCGGCGATCAATGGGTTTAACTCAAATCATTGAACAGGCCAGTCGCCAACTCGGAAAGAAGTACATGATGTCTCTCCCCAGTGTCAGCATGCCCGTTTCTTCAGGGCATTTAATACCCATCACATTCTGGTCCCAGTTCATCATTGCTAGGGCAGACAGAACAGTAGTTAGGAGCACGAGACTTGGGGTCAGCCAGATCCAGGTTTAAATCCTAGCTCTGCCACTTCTTTAGCCTCTAGACTTTAGACATTAGGCAAGTAACTATACCTCTCAGAACCTCTACTTCCTTACTTGGAAAAGCAAATAAGATATATATAAAATGCCTGGCACATAGCCACTGGGCACGAAATGTACCCCTTCTTCTGTCAGCTTCAAATGTCTCCTCTTCCAAGAAGGTAGAAGTCAAATTCCCTCTGCTTTGCTCCCTGCAGTTTAACTTGCACAACCTTATGGTTTTACTTTTTCTCTACCTACTCTCACCACCTCCCGTCCACCTTCTTATGCAAGTGTGAGTTATGCAAAGGAAAAAATTGTGCCTCACTCGTTCTGCATTCTCCTAGGGCACAGAATGTAGTAGGGGTATGGCATTAGCTTACTGAAAGACTCCTCACAGTATCTTTCATAATGGACCCACCAGACCTAAAGAGCACTTCTCTCCCGCCCCACGTAAACTGGCTATGCCTCTCCTACTTTCCAGATCCTGTTCTTTAGGGATCCCCTTCCTTCTCTAAAATATACTCAGAATCTAATAACAGGCCTGACATATAGTAGTTACTTCTTCATACTGATGGAATAAATGATTAGTATTCTTTCAACACATGATTTTAAATACCTGCACACGGTATCATACAGAGGTACTATCGACCTATTCCCTCCTTGCTAAATACAGACATTGTTTCTAATATTTCACTACTATAAGTAACATTCCTGTAAACATTCTCTTACATAAATGTTTGTGCACATATTCCTCAGAGTAGATCACTAGGTCAGAGTATGAATGTTTTGGGGCTTGTGAGACATACTGATCAGTCTTTTGAAAACCATTTTTATGGCAGTCATGAAGCAGCAATATTATGAGCCACAGATCATCCAATTAATATGTAGTTCATAAAATGTAAAAGCTTAAAATTTTTAAATAATTTCAATATATAGAATGTGAATTGATACAGAACTGAAATATATAGAATTTGAATATGATGAGTTATATTACATCTATACCTAGGTTTTTCCCATCTGATCTCATTAATTGGAATAGCATACAATTTGCTGCCTATCATAAAATTAATTTCATAATTATGGACCTGATAGTTTCCAAAATAGGGAAAGTAAGAAGAACAGAGAGTATTCAGTTCAAATAATCTTGAATTAAAAAACATCCATATAAAGTGAATTATCTGGGGGCACTTGGGTGGTTCAGTCAGTTGAGCATCTGACTCTAGATTTCAACTTAGATCATGATCTCAGGGTCGTGAGATTAAGCCCCAATGTTGGGCTCTGTGCTCAGTGTGGAATCTGCTTGAGATTCTTCCTCTCCTTCTGCCCCTCCCAGCTGCTCCTGCTCTCTCTTTCTCTCTCTCAATAAATAAATAAATAAATAAAGTTTGTGAAGAAGAAGAAGAAGAAGAAAAAGAAGTAGTAGTAGTAGTAGTAGTGAGCTGGATTAAGTCTCAAGGACAGAAGGTTCAGTTAGCAGCACTACTTAACATTAAGGTTTGTCAATAATAAATTGAATATCAGAGCTCAAAACTGTTGCTAAGTGTTCAATTTCTCTATCAAGAGAAAAAAACAGAAAGGATAGACAGCTTGGCTTCTGCAATTAAAGAGACAAAAAGCAGCTAATATTATTTCATTAGTCACAACTGTGTGAGTAGATCATTATATGCAACTTTAATGCAGAAATAAATACATCAGTGTATGTATACAATGTAATGATGCAACTTGATAAAAGGGTTATTTGCAGCCTTCAGTTAAAACTCTCTTAAAGGAATGGCTGTAGTTCCATTTCACCAGTATCTTCCTTCCCAATTCCCTCAGCAAGGACAAAGGATGCTATATTCTACCAATTTATGTCCTAGTCTTTACTTTATTATCATTATTATTATTATTTTTTAAGTAGGCTCTATACCCAGCGTGGAGCTATAGCTTAGTCTTTAAAACTATGGTATCCACACTTGGTATAGAAGTCTGAAATCATCATTGCTCCGATGATGATTAAGAGACTCTGTTCAGAGTAATGATTCTCAACAAAATCTGGCCTATGGTCTAAGCCAGGTTTAACTATGAGACATAAAGAAGGACTACAT
>RCUC01123960.1:0-15805 GCA_003697995.1 Taxidea taxus jeffersonii
CTATTTCATTTTCTTTTCAAGTTGGTATTTTAATTCTAGTTAGTTAACATATACAGTAAAATTGGTTTCAGGTGTAGAATTTAGTGATTCATCACTTACATACAATACCCAGTGATCGTCACAACAAATGCCCTCCTCTATACCCATCCCCCCATCCACCTCCCTCCAGCACCCCTCGGTTTGTTCTCCATCTTCAAGAGTCTCTTATGGTTTGTTTCCATCTTTCTCTTTTCTTTTTCCTTCCAATATGTTCATCTGTTTTGTGTCTTAAATTCCAGGTATGAGTGAAATCATACGGTATTTGTCTTTCTCTGATTATTTCTCTTAGCCTCATACACCTTAGCTTAATCCATGTCCTTGCCAATGGCAGGATTTCATTCTTTTTGATGGCTGAATAATATTTCATTGTGTATCTATACCACATCTTCTTTATCCATTCATCAGTTGATGGACTTTTGGGCTCTTTCTGTAGTTTGGCTATGGTTGGTAAAGCTTCTATAAATATCAGGACCATAAGAGACCCTTAATCTCAGGAAACAAACTTGAGGGTTGCTGGGGGTTGGTGGGGAGGGATAGGGTGGCTGGTGATGGACAGGGTATGTGCTATGGTGAGTGCTGTGAATTGTGGAAGACTGATGATTCACAGACCTGTACCTCTGAAGCAAATAATACATTATGTGTTAATTTAAAAAATAATAAAGAGCAAAACAAACACTTTGGGATATATATATATATCAGGGCCCATTTTTAAATACCAAAATCACCAAAACACAAAATACAAAAGTGCATGGCACTAAGTAGGCCTCAAAAAAATACTTGCTTAGAGCATGAGAGCCGAGATAAGAAAGCAAAGGAGTCATCTTGTTTGACCTCAGCTAGGAATGCCCAGGTCGGTTGACTTAACTTTTTCACCACTCTGCACATGTTTGTGAATATGCACAAAAGCACTTGAATATTGATTTTTGGGTTACAGGTAAGTTATAGCATGTAGGCAAATTCATAAACATGCCCTCTGCAAATAATGAGGATCAATGTTTAGGGTGATTAACCACTAGAGAGACAAAGATTGTATAATGTTTTATTCGTTCCTTAGGTTGAAATGACATTTATTTAATTTCTCACCATTCCTCAGCCTGTATTTTGTACTAGTGAGGAGAAGCTATTTATAATCCCCACATACATTTACTATTTTAAATCTCTAAACTTTACCTTGAATGCTGGGCTCCTATCTTCTTCGTTACTTAATACCCATTTAATCATTACAGTTTAAGTTAGTGTTACCTCCACCAGGAAGCCACCAAGTGACCTCCCTCTGAATGCATGCATTTCCCTATTTCGCACGTGGAATTTCCTGTCATCTCTATATTGAGAACCTCTTAATAAGGCCCATGTTTTAACCATTTTATGGCCATAATACCTATCTAGCACAATTCCTCTCACATAATAGGTGACAAATATTGAGTTGAATTGAGCTAAACAAGGAAGAGTATAGGAAGAATTACCAATTTTTTAAAATGAGAATTTAACTTGAATGTGTAGAAAAAACAACTTTAAGAAACTAGGATTGCATTCAAAAGGGTAAGTGAAAGATAATAAGTGGGGGAAAAAAAACAAATTCAATTGATTGAAGAAAGACTTTGTGTACCCAAGTACAGAGGGAAAAATAGCTTAAAACTCATCATATAACAACGAATCAGATGACTCAGCACCCTAAAGCAATTATTTAAAAAGCTAACATTATGCTGGAGTATATTAATAGGAGTATGACAAGCTTATCATGAGTAGTAATCTTTCTCCCATATTTGGCAATAATCAAGCCTTTCCTGAAGTATTTATGAGAGTTGTAGGGAAATTGGAACTCATTCAAAGAAGATCTACAAAAATGAAAATAAGACAATTAGAAAAGATGAAAGGGACTCTGGGCCTCCAAAGAGGTCAGAGAACAGCAAGGAGGAACATGAATTAGAACTTGTCATGAAGCCCAGCCCAGTATTTGGCACAAGGCTCAGGGAATAATTCATAGACTAATTAAAGTACTGTATTTGAAGCTCAAAAGACTGATATCAGGGGTCCTGCATTTGTGTAGTAGCCAAAACTGGTTGCAATAGATTAAAATTTTTAAAACAGATTAAAAGTTATTTGAAGGAGAATCTGATGGTACCAAGGGATTAAACACTTGGAACACACTTTAGCGAGAGAGCTTGAAATTGTCCTTCATACATATCTGTTAGAATCATTTAGACGACAGACGGCTTTGACTGGCTTAACTAAGTCCAGTCTAGAAACAAGAGGCCAGACTAATTGCCCTTTTCACCACTCTAACAGAATTATAATATGTACTGGTAAATTCCATTATTTTTCTGATCAAGAAACTGTGACTAACTATAGTTTTGTTTAATCTTTTTAACCCGTGTCCACATGACTATTTTCATATTTCATATTTCTCACCTTCACTCTCACATATATTTCCCTCGGGATAATGAAGAAAAGTGTCTCCGTTTATGTCTTTATTCTCACCTGGTGATAGATTTGAATCAAGCTGTAGAAACAAACAACTCTTAACATAGGAAGTTGACTCCATTTCTTGTAGAAATAGTAACAGTAATAATTATTTTTACAGCATCTATTAAGAGAAATAGTAACAGTAATAATTATTTTTACAGCATCTATTAAGAACTCAAATGTTCCACTTACCAGGATGGGAGCCTTATACACTTTCTCTCACCTAATCCTGACAGAAAAGTTTCTGAGAAAGGCACTATTATAATCCCTTTTGTGGATGAGGAAAATTAATTGTTAAGTAAGTAATTCTAAGTCACAAGAACTAAGAGGCAGAGTGGGGGACTTCAATGCAGATCTTTCTGACTCCAGAATATAGAATACCGATTCTTAACGATTATCTTCGTTTGTTCGTTCATTCATTCATTCATTCACCTATTTACTGAAATGTGTTTCTTGAAGCACCAACTGTACAGTGTGATTTTTGTTGGTGTGGGTCATAGATCGTGTTCTCAAGGAAACAAAGTCCGAGATGGAGATTTGCTTGCAGGAGGTTATTGGGGTGTGCTCTCAGGAACAACCTTCTGAAAAAAGTGAAAGCAGCAGCATGGGCAGAGGGAGAGGAGAAATTGTAAATATGCAGTTCTGCAAAAGGCCTCAGCCTGTCTCCTGAGAACTCTTGAGCTAGATGGCCTTCCTCATTGCTCGGACTGTGGCAAGGGATCTGGTCCTTCACACGCTCGTTCACTAGTCCCTGGGTGGAGGCTTCCCCAGGGAAGGTACTTACCTTGGTGAAGCAGCTCTCCTTCATTCAAGAGCAGTTACAAGAGAGGAACTCAACTTCAGGACATTGGGGGATGGGATACAACAGGAAAAACACCGAAGAGTACCTACCAGCACAGTGTTTATTAGTGGAGGAATGGGAGAAGCTGTCAAAGTATTTACCTCCCCAACCCTCACCCCGACTCCCCCCCCACCCCACCCCCGACTTCCCTGTGGCAGATGGTGGTATGTTGTAAGGAGAAAATAAAGCCAGGGAGAGGAAGCTCGGGGGGGGGGGGGGGCGGTTGGGAATGAGGCAGCTGAGGTAAATCATTAAGAAGGTGACATTTGAGCAAATGTTTGGAAAAGATGAGGAGGAGACACAAGTGGGCAGCTTGGGACAGCGAATTTTTGTGGGAAAGAATAGTCCCATGTCAAAGCCCAAGAAGGAGCAGTGGCTACAGTGTTTGAGGAACAGAGTGAGGTGAGGGGAAGTGCATGGTCCCTTGTGGCTGGTTCACAGCAGGTAAGAACAGAGTAAGACATCACAGCCAAAGAAATAATGGGAGATAGAATCCCAGATAATGCATAGGGGTTTATGACTCATTGAGGACTTTAGCATTTATTCTGAATGAGTTAGGAAGTTATTTGAGGGTTCTGAACAGAGGTGTGAATGATCTGACAAATTTTAAAAGGCTCCCTCTTATGTGTTAGGAACAGATTGTAGGGAGACAAAGGCAAAAATAGAATAAGAGGGAAGCTTCTGCAGTGGTCTAGGCAAGCACAGGCGGGAGGGAGTTCATGCCGGGGTAGTAATAGTGGGCGTGGTGAGAAGAGGTTGCATTCTTGATACTCATGGAAGATGGAACCAAGGCAAATTGCTCCTCAAGGCTCCACGACTTACTCTTTGACCTTAAGCAAATTATTTAAATCTTCATACCCTTCCTATCCTGTCCTTAAAATATGGAATAACATGTCTGCTCTATGGAAGAGACTGTGACGTTTACATGAAAAAAAATGTGATGTGCTTGGCCTCATGCCTGACACAAAATGAATGACCAATAAACACTCTCTCCCCTCGCTTGCCTCCCACCTTTATCAATATTCTTTTACTTTCATTGCTTCATTTGGTCTCCAATTTATATACCCTAAAGGTAACAAGGCAAGCATTATCAACCTTGATTTACAAATGAAGATGTCTAATGCCATTAATTTAAATGATTTATATGAAACTGCGCCAAAAATTAATGAAAACATCTCTCGGCTTAATTCCTATCACAGTGTACCTTCAAGTGTAGAGGAAGGCTTCTGACATGTCGGTGTCAAAATTTCTTAAGACGCCTCATAAATCTCAGAAGAAGCAAAACGCACCCTACTTTTTTGGTGGATTTAAAAAGTGTGTTCTTCAACTTTTAAATTTTAAAGGTTTCTTTTAAAGAAACATATGCTATCCCAGCTGTCTTTATCTAATAAAGCAGCCACTGACAGAAGGGGAAAAAAATGGAATATAACATTTCAGAGGTTCTTCAGATATGCTGAATACTATGAATGCAGTTAAGTCAGGTTTACGTGCAAGTGTAGGAATTATGGGAAGGCGAAACATCGCGTGTAAATTTCAGACTTTGGAAGGCAATTCTGTTTATAATATAGAGATTATTAACAAGTCAGAAAAATCACAGGTTGTGAAACAAAGAAACAAACAAACAAAACGCTGGCTGTTTCTGCTATTCATGTATTTAAAAATCACATGTTTAATTATAAGTTGTTTTTTATAACATTTCATGGTAACAAGATTTATAATTTTGTTCCTCTCCCTCATAATCCCTATGTGAATAATTATACAAAGAAGTCAGTAAATGTCCCCCTGTGCTTTACTTTCTCACGGCCAGAAGTAGAAATATTGTAACAGTTTATAGATACTGTTGAAGAATTTTCTTAAAAGTCACAATGGTCAAAATCAGTAAAAAACAAAAACAAAAACAATACAAAGAGAAAAACCATGAGACTTGCTAACAACTAATGCTGTACTTTCAAGTTGAATCAATAACTTAAATAAGACTATCTTTCATATAATTGACTGAGAAAACTGATATATGACTTCTTGTATGATTTATGTTTAAAAGCCAATTTGATTTCAGACACAGATCTTTCTAATCTCGCTTTGCTTGTAAGAGAGCAACAATAACAGGGCTGTCAGGACCCAACAGGAAGAGCAAGAGCTTCCCAAGCTGCCTTCCCCCTCCAGATGGTCTCTCCTCTTCTAGGGGAGGTTCAAATAAAAACCTGCTGAAAGGACAATCATGGGAGCCTCGGCTGAGCCTTGCAGAGTCATCTGGGAAGCTTGTTAAATATGTGCATTCTTATACCACTTCCAAATTCCCCCAAATCGGAATCTCTAGGGTGGGGTCCAGAAATCTTATTAAGATCTCTGGATATTTTCCCACATTAAAGTTTGGGAACCACACATTTTAACTTCAGAAATAACATGAATAACTTACTGAACCTCCAAGATCCTCAGTTTCCTTCTTTGTAAATTGGTGATAATTATGTTCACCTCATAAGATTATTAAAGATTCAATTAGATAAAACCAAGATGAAACACAGGAAGCTTGCAATGCTTACTGCTATTTTTAATCATTGCTAGTGACCCTGAGTTCCTGGTTTTCTGGACTGATTCAGTGGAAAAACAAAGGATTTGAGGACATTTTTAAGAAAGCAGGTCAAGGAATAGATCATGAAATTTAGACATATTACTGATTAAAATGAAGCCAGAAAGGATTAGGCAAAGTGAAAGAAAAATGAATGTTGGAGGGTATGAGCGTCTCAGTGAAATGAAAGAAAAATGTGTAGTGAGCCTCCATGGAGAGCTGGCAGGATGGAGAGTAGAGAAGAAAGCATGTTTTCTTTCCTCACATTTCTAGAATGGAAATTGTGCGTGTGTGTATCTGTGTGTCCTTGGGTATGTGTATAAAACAGTTGGAAATGTGATAACACTATGAAAAGCACATGACATCAGCTTCAAAAGTTGTGAAATGTGAAACATGAGACAATTTGATATGGGACAATTTAAAACCCTCAAGCCAAAAATCAAAACCTCATTTCTACTCCATCCAAAGAATCTGTTCCTCTTCCCTAAAAAGTTGTGCTTCTCTCTCTGAAAGCAAGGGGTTAGAGAACAAAATAAGAGAAGAAAGTTGCCAAAGCATGGGGAGTTAGAATTTATGATTTCCCTGGTCTTATGGCTCCCAATGGTGGCAAGACAGAGATAAGACAGCAAAATTGACAAGGTACATGTGAAGGCCAGTGGCATTGAGGCCAAGGCTATGAAATGGCTATTACGGTATGGGTTTCCAACAGAACTAATGGCAGGGTTTCTAGGGGAGAGGAAAATTGGGCTCTGGAGGCAAAAAGTGATCACTGAAAGCTGAATAGTGTTCAGGTTCCTGGTAGACGGAAAGGAGGAGAAGGGTAGAAGGACTTTGACTGTGGTCATGATGGACACCCCACTCACGTTAGGCTAGAGAGTCAAGGTTAATAAGTGGGCGGCAATGTAGAGCAGGAATTATGCCTCCCACCCCGACTCTGGTCCCCATGAACATGAGAGAATAAGCTGTGTATGCTCAGGCAGCTTCAAGGGAAGGCAAGTGCCTTGGAGGAGTCCCAGATTTCAGAAAGACAGAAGGCTCCCTCTGTGAAAAGGTTGAGATGCTGGGAAAGCTGTTTACCCTGATGGGGCAGGCAGGCTTCCAGAATGTGCTCTCAGTGTCCTCAAACAGAGACTTGCATTCAGGAGGGGACTCTGCTATCAGGACTCATACTCTGTGGACATTGCCTTGAAATTCCTACCACTCTTTGAATTTGCTTTCTCAATGGAATCTGATGGGACAATGGAAAATGTGTGTGAACTTAGAACCTCGAGCTCACCTACTCGCCTGCCTTCCCACTGCCTCCCTGTGTCCCTGGACAAAGCCTCAGCCACCTGATCCCCCCACCCTGCTACCCCACTGCTCAGGGATGGCTGCTGTCCCCATTGAGGGACTAGGTAAGGGGCTTGGAGATAACTAGGGGGTCTGGAATGCAAGCCCCACATTGAAAAGTGATAGGGCGGGGCCCAGTCTTTTGGGAAGGTCGGTTCTGGTACCTCATCCAAGAAAGCATGATATTCAATAATTTTTAAAAACCACCATGACTGGTTTAAAAGGAGACCACAGGAGAAAGGAAAAAAAAATTCCCTTTGCTTTCTCTCACAAGGGGCCCTATGTTTATATTTTGCCCTGGACCCTACATTTTATGTAGCTGGCCCTGACTGGAGGTTTCCAGAGCTAACAAAGGAAGACCATAGATGAAGGGCAATGAGAGAGGACTCGAGAGAGGGGACATCAGTGGGACTCTAGGGGAGGACAGGGAAGATGGGGAGGATGGATGGTTTGACAGCAGGGGATGATGGGCTTTGCATTTGGAGTGGTGGCCAAGGAGAAGATTGTGAGATGGAAATCACCCTGTCAAAGATCCAAATGGAACACTGACAGAAGTTCTAGTGAGAGTGCGCTGAACTCTAGCGCTTACCTTTATTGCTCATGGCCTCTGCTCAGGGCGCCAGTCAGAACGTTGGGAGGGTTTCATAAGTTGGTTCAGTAAATCCTTTCCCAGCGGCTACCGACACAAACCACTTCAAATTGGAAAGAGCTCCACCTGCTGAACACATCGGTACACTGTGGGGGCAGGTGGAGGCCAAGGGAAGGCAGTAGGGGCAGGATTTGAGTCTCGCTACAAAGAGCTGGATGTACCCAAAACCTATTGAGCTTACAAGGGAAAAACGAAAGGCTTGGAGACCTGGCTTTTTCAGTTGCCAATTTTTAACCTTGGTCATAGACCCTAATTTCTTTGAGCTTTATCTGTAAAATGGGGATGGTGCTTTCTAACTCCCTGGTTTTGTTAAAAGTGTCAAAATATATATTTTAAAAAATATGAAATTCCCTTGCAAACAGCTACATAAATATTAATTGGTACTTTAAGTCTATATTCTTTTTTTTTTCTAGGATTATTGTTTCCTCCAAATTACTCTGTGACAGCATTTAGGAGAGAGACACTGGAGTCCTGCTTCATTGTTGTCAGCTCCACATCTCTGGGAGGTTCAAGCCTTAGGGTGGAGCTCTGAATATTTTAAATACAAACAAAGCTAAAGTAAAAGGGGAGGTTCCGAAGCAGTAGAAAGCAAAGTCCATAGAAACAAATGCTACGTGTGAATGGATGAAAGTCTTAGAAGGTATATATTAGATTTAAAAAGTAGGAAGAGGGACGCCTGGGTGGCTCAGTTGGTTAAGCAGCTGCCTTCAGCTCAGGTCATGATCCCAGCGTCCTGGGATGGAGTCCCACATCAGGTTCCTTGCTTAGCAGGGAGCCTTCTTCTCCCTCTGCCTCTGCCTGCCACTCTCTCTGCCTGTGCTCATTCTCTCTGTCAAATAAATAAATAAAATCTTTAAAAAAAAAAGTGGGAAGAAAAAGAAAAGGTCTTATCTTTCTGAATTTAAGATACTTTTTACTCTATACCATTTATCTACATCAAGGGAGTCTCTTTTTCTGAATTATTGTCTCTTTTTCTTTTCCCTATATTATGGAAGGGCCTAAAATGTAAGTGGGCTTAGCCCCACTTACCCATTTTTCCTTATTTATCAGTGAATATCCACAAAAGAGCAATTGTGGGCAGTGTGGAAAAAACCCATTAACAATCTAAAGAGATCCATGAACCATCACGTTCAATAATAATGTCAGGGTTTTAGAAAAGGACTTAAAGATGGTCCAGAAATTAAAACATCAGTAAAATGTTCCAGTCACCTCTTAATAAATTAACGTCTTAGCTTAATTCAAACAAATGTTTTTGAAACATCTTTTCTCAAACACTTATTTAAAATTTTAAAGTAGATAATGTCCATCTCTTCAATTTTGTTAGATTTTGGAGACAGAATTTAAAATCATAATGTGTCCCAAGTTGCATTTTTTTTCCTCCTAGGAAGATTAAAATAGTGAGTAAGGTATAAACATTGGGTGCTGATACTAGCTCACCCCTCAGGTGGTGGTGCTGGCATTGCTTCTTTGGAAAGATCGCCACCTAGGGGAAATTATGAGTCAAAGCAACATCTGCAATGCACCACACAAGCCGCATAATACCTAATGACATATTTAAGAGGAAACGCATGTATTTCAGTGGATGAGGTGCGCCGCCTAGGAAACACATATTAAGTCGTGTGCCTAGTATGTGTGTTTTGCATGATTTATTTAATTTTGTTCCTAAGTACCATTAAAACTGCATATAGCTTTTTTATGCATTAGGGCTTGACTTCTAATTTTTTCCCTCCATATCTGGATCTATATTTTAGATCTATATTTTAGAAAATAGAGATCCTGATATTTGACATTTGGGGAAAATTCTTCAATTTAAAATAATCAGTCATTTCATTCGTACCCTGAAAATGTTTAAGAGCCCCACATACTAAGGAATTCCATCTCAATTAAGTCTTAGAAATTAACAAAAAACAAGGTTCCTTAAACCCCTTTGCTTCCGAGCATTTTTTACTAAGTTCTAAATCACAGCAAGTAGGGTAGGAGATAGTGTAGTTGGTTGATTCGGATAGAAATGGGCTAATTTTCTTTGCTTCAGTTTCTGATGGTTTTCCATCACAGAAATTTCCAAAAGCATATTTAACACAAAATATGATCCAAGCAGTAATCTTGCTGTGCTATGTAACAAATATGCGAACTTGAAAGAAAGCAACAGATCTCTAATTTAGGTTTAAATGGATAATTTAGCAGCTATGAGAAACGTATATCTTTTTTTTTTTTTTAAGGAAAAGCTGCCAACCTCAAACGTTAACTCTTAAAAAAGTCCCTAAAAATGATTTTACATTAAATCATGTTCCGAAGATAAAAACTTTTGGTTGATTGGATTCTTCCGGGTTATCAATTTTCAATGTGTCTAGACTTAGGGTGTAGGTAAGAGTCTAAATAGGTAAAAGACAACTTGTGGGTTATTTGAAGAAGTTTCATCGTCCTGTGTTTACCCTCATTAGATCTGTTTTCATACCATTTGGTGACTGCCTATTAACTCATCAGTCTTCCTCAAGAAATGGTAAGCCCCTTGGAGGCAGAGACTATCTTTTCCATGCAGTCATTTCTAGAGTGCCATTTGGTTAGTGTCTATTCTGATTAATTGATACCCATAGTACCTACTGGTGGTTAAATATTTTGGATACAACCCTTAGATTTACCTATAGCACTTAGAGTAGTCCCTAACATTTTAGGAAGTACACAAAACACAATGGGTGAGTGCATGAATGAATGGCTTCCCAAAATGGACCTACCCTCCGTTTTAAGTGTACGCTAATTGAATGTATCACTCTCCCCGACATGCAAATATCCCTTAAGTCAATCTACTGTAGAAGGTATGATTAATATTTGTAAGACAAAGGCAGACATAAATTATTCTTATCCTTTTTTAGATGATCACTAGCCTCTATATCCTGCTAATAAAGCATTTTTATAGGTAACCAATCAGTAACGGCACACCAAAAGGAAAGTGTCGTATGAAATTATGTGTATATATGTATTTATATATAAAAATATATATATTTATACATGTGCATCTTACACAGTCTTAGGAATAAGTAGCATATTTGGAATTGGAATAGAAAAAAATTCTTGGGGAGCCTGGGTGGCTCAGTCAGTTAAGCATCTAACTCTTGGTGTCAGCTCAGGGCTTGATCTCACAGTTATGTGTTCAAACCTCACACTGAGCTCCACGCTGGGTGTGGAGCCTACTTAAAAAAAAAATTCTTATGTGCATTAACATGAATAATAAGTTAATCTACCTGGATAAGTAAACTGGACGTCTGTTCATTGCCTAGTGAAATTAAATGACCTGACAGCCCGTGTGTAAGATATGTAATATATGTTCAATTTAGTGAGTTCTGATTCTCTTCTGCTTGCAAAGTACCTGTGATCTGAGTCTAAACTTTAGTGTCCTATAGTTTTTTTAAAAATATTTTATTTATTTGATAGACAGAGATCACACGTAGGCAGAGAGGCAGGCAGAGAGAGAAAGGGAAGTAGGCTCCCTGCTGAGCAGAGAGCCTGATGCGCGGCTGGATCCCAGGACTCTGAGATCACGGCCCAAGCTGAAAGCAGAGGCTTTAACCCACTGAGCCACCCAGGCACCCCAAGTGTCCTATAGTTTTTGTATGAAAATGGCTAATAATAATGAACCTAAATGATGAAAATGCTGCGTTCTAAAACACACTTGACCTCAGGGATTTTAGTAAAATCCTTGTGAATCTGTCTGGTATATGTAATCTAGACCGATCAGATTTCTCTCTCCAGCTCCCATCAGCAATGCATCACCACGTATAATCCCCCTCAAATCTTTTCTTCTAAGTCAACAGCTTTGCTAAGCGGGACAAACTAATCCATGCTAATATATTCATTCCATATTATTCATTGTCAACTCTCTCCTGATAAGTGCAGAATGTAAAAGTTGATTTATAAAGAAAAAAAATCGTCTCAAACTGAAGGAGTGGTGAGGTTTAAGGAAGGGTGTTTAAGCTAGAGAAAACATAAATATGACATTGACTGATAGAAACTATTTTGGAAAAAGAATTTTGAAGCACAGTGAAATTGAAATTCCCTGTCTGTTGCCGTACTTAGGGCCTGGTCTGATGGTAATGAGTAGCAGAGGAGTTGTGACACTTTACATAGTATTATTCCTAGCTAAGTCCTTATTTTCTGTGAAGTTTCATCCACGTTTCCCATTTCAATTCTCGCCTCCTGTAATTTCTGATACTCTCCTTATGGTGAAAATTTCTCAGCTTTTACACTTGGACTCTTCATTATATGCAAAGCTTTCAACTGACCTCCTCATCTTGGCGACGTCTTTTATTTTTTATGCCGTATTTTATATTTTCCCCCTACCAGTGACAGCCTGGCATTCTTATCCCGCCAGCTGCTGACAACTTTCCATTCCCACCCGCTTCCATTAGTGACAGCTGATTCCTCATTTAGAGAATTAAGAATTCTGCAATCAGAATGCGCTTTCTACTTTCCCCTTAGAAGGAAGGGGAAAGGGGCCAGGAAACCGCTCTAATGATGTGACTATTCCAGCACGGTTTGGCACTCTGCGGCTTGTCTCTCTTTAAAAACATCTCATCCCATAAATAATTTATCACAGAACCTCTGGACATCAATTACTGAGACTCAGCGTTTTTTCAGGACAGGATTACAATATTGCAGTGTGACTGCCGAAGTTTGACTTTGGATGTTTACTCCGAGGGATGTCCTTGAATAATCTGAACTGAAATTGGAATTTCATCATATTCACCCCCCCCTTCCCATTTCATGGAGCAGAGCAGTGACACAAGAAAACAGTGCGGGGCTTCCAACTTCAGTCGTCTGTTAGCTTTGCACCCTTGACTACGATGGTTCCTGGTTCAGGAGACATCGGCTTCAGCTTCCTCGCTGCGAAACTAACCGGGCGTGTGGTCCTGGCACCAGATAAGGACTAGGCCAGCGCTACTTTAAACATGGCATAGAATTAGTGTTTTTGTTTTTTTTTTTAATATTTTATTTATTTATTGGAGGGAAACAGACCGAGATAGCACGGGAGCATGAAGGGGGAAGAGAGGAAGATGCTGGCTCCCCGCCTAGCAGGGAGCCTGATGTGGGGCTTGATCTCAGGACCCCAGGATCCTGACCTGAGCAGATGTTTAACTGTTTGAGCCACCCAGGCAGCCCTAAATGAAGTGTTGACATTTCCAAACCACGTACTTTAAACTGCAGAATTATGAGACACTTCAAATGTAGTTGCAGGTGCACTTTAAGAGAATTGCTGCTGTGAATATTATCAAGGTGGTTCCCATTCATGATTCTGTGGCCTGACAAGCTAGAGCCATGAGCTTCCTTGTTACATTAAGGGACTTTGTGTTCAGTTCCTGTGAGGATTTGTCTGTCCACAAGGACCTGCCCATGGGATGACTTGGAGTTCCGGGTACAAGGGATGATCTCCAGGCTTCCTGCTGAAAATGGTTTTAGTACACACATCATGAATAAGTCGCTATACTTCCCTATGAGAACTACCTAATCACCAAAGATCATTTCATAGATTTCATTTTATTTTTTTCATAGTATTAAAAACATGCATGGAAGCTTCCTATATGCAAGAGTCTGCACTGAAAATAGAGAACCAATTCTTTGCTCTGGCAAAGAGAACTATAGAAAACTAACTATCACTTTAAAATGGTAATAGAATTATCAACGAAGAGAGTAAGAAAGAGGTAGAAAGCAGGAGTACCTGCCCTTTGTGTTCTGGGCATTACATAATGAATGCATTACTAAGGAAGCTGTGAATGCGGAAATGGCTTCTCAGGCTAAGGCAGAGCCAATCCTTAGCACTGAGTTATGCTCCCAATACAAGTGGTTAAGCAGCTGGAAAGAGCTGGAAATGGGACAATAATAAAAATATTAATTATACTCTGGATGCTAGACAAAGAGCAGGTTTGCCTCTTTCCCTAGTAAGTTGTACTCTAATTATTGTCTGTGATCATTAATAAAGTAAGTGATGCTCAAATCCCAGGAGGTAACTATCACAAGTCTTTCACTTAAAACTAGGCCAAAATAACACTGTATGTCAGCTAATAGAACTTAAAATAAAAACTCTAAACTTCTTATATTTATAAATATAAAACTAGGCCAATGGACACATACACTTATTTTTAAGGTATTAAGAATTGTTTACTTCAGCAATCTGGATTTATAATTTAAGCATAAAGATCAGTTCCAGGGGCACCTGGGTGGCTCAGTTGGTTAAGCAACTGCCTTTGGGTCAGGTCATGATCCCAGGAACCTGGGATCGAGCCTCGTGCCAGGCTCCTTGCTCAGCAGGGAGCCTGCTTCTCCCTCTTTCTCTGCTTGCTACTCTACCTGCTTGTGCTCCCTCTCTCTGTCAAATAAATAAATAAAATTTAAAACAACAACAACAACAACAAAAACTAACCTAAAAAAAAAAGAAAGATCAATTCCAAATTTGTTGTCTTTTCTGCTGTTGATATTAAAATCAAAACAAATTGCTGATATAAAATAGTGTCAAAATGTCAAATGGAGGATGCCTGGGTGGCTCAGTCAGTTAAGTGTCTGCCTTCAGCTCAGGTTATGATCCCAGGGTCCTGGGATGAAGCCCCCCACATCAGGCTCCCTGCTCAGTGGGGAGCCTGCTTCTCCCTCTCTCTCTGCCTGCCACGCCCCCTGCTTGTGCTCTCCCTCTCTCTCTCTGTCAAATAAATAAAATCTTTTAAAAAGTGTCAAAAGGAATTAAAAATAGATTATAATAATACCTTTAGATAAACTTTTTTTTTATCACTATAAGATAATAATCCATGGAAATCCAAGAATCTTGTGGGTCTGTTCTCCTTCTTTTACAAACTTTAATAGTTTATATTTATGGCTTAGTTTCATGAGTCAAAAAGACCCATTTTACTATTATTAAACACCGAGATACTTGATAACATATACAAATAAGTTACACAAATATCTTAATATGGTGCTTAGTGCCAACATCTCTAAAATGTTCCTTCTCTATGTATTAATATACACGTGCCCCCCAAATGCATCTATAAACATAACAGAAACACCCTGATCATTAGTTCACATCTAAAAGTTTTTCCCTTGCCACTAGGTGGCGCCAACATATTAATAGTAGGAAGAGCATATGTTCTGAAAGAGGGCAAAGGAAAGCATGCTTTATTTTTATTTTTTAATTTTATTTAAAAAATATTTATTTTTAGTTATTTTAGAGAGAAAGAGAGTGCGAGTAAGGGGAGGGACAGTGGGAGAGAGAATTTCAAGCAGACTCCCTAGTGAGAGTGGAGCCTGATGTGGGGCTTGATTTCATGACCCTGAGATTATAATCTGAGCCCAAATGAAGAGTTGGTCCCCTAACCTACTGAGCCACCCAGGCGCCCCTGATATTTTTTTAATTTTAAGGAATAAGTAAAAGATGAACATTGGCTTTGGGAAATCCGCTGGGGGTGAGAGAATGCAGATCCACTCAACCTAACCTCAGCTTGTCATTTTTTTATTATCTCCCAGGGAATGTTATAATCGAAAGAAAGTTACAACGACAACAACAAAATATAATTATATTTATCAGCATTATAATTTCGCTTTTGGTAGTGCTATTAATGGTATCATATGAAGTCTAATAGTGATTTTGGTGAGAACTGTAAATTAAATTAACACCAGTAAAAAGCTTTGAATTACTAGAACTAAAAGTGACATGCTAAAAAATCTAAATTTATTCATAGGAGAGAATACCCAAATATCTCATGATAACAGAAGTATCAATCATTATAAAAAGTTCAAATGCCACATGAAAACAACAAAAGACGCTAATATTAATAGCATAAGACAGAACCTTCAATAATGTTGTAGTATGATGAATGATACCCAGGGATCTTACAGCCCTACAAAATTATCTACCATTTTTGTGAATATTTTCCTAACA
>RCUC01123961.1:0-38950 GCA_003697995.1 Taxidea taxus jeffersonii
ACCTTTGGGTCCAAGCTCAGCCTGGGGCTCTTGGCATCTTTCAGAGCCAGCACTGTGCCTTCAGATCCGTGAAACTTTTCTGGCATTGCTATTTCTGCCGACAAGCCTCCCAAAGTCTCCTAGCAGAATTTTCTTCAGCCTACAATCCCAGATCAGATGCTTCTCTGATTTCCATATTCCAAGAAAATGTTCAGTCCCATGTTGCCCCAGCAGCCAGCCCAGAGTGATGTTGGATTAATAATTTTGGCTAACTCTTTGTGCTCCTGGGAGCCTGCCGGGACCGATTCCTTTGAAGCAACCAAACGTGGAATAACTCTAGGTAGGTTGGTTGGTTTGCTTTGAGTGAAAATATTAGGATGCTTATAAATTTGAAGTCCTATCTATGTTAATATCAGAGTAAATGTAATGGAAAACTGCCTTGAGTATATATGAAATCTACTGAATCGTAACTAGCATTTTTTGCATTTCGTACCCCGTAGATCAGTGTAGACATGAAGTAGGTCATGAAGAATAGCAGCTTCAACAAATATTTGCCGCAGACAAGGGCCTGCTTTAATATATGTCTATTGTGACAAAGATGACAAAGAATGGCCTTTCAGTCAGCCCTTCCTTATTACATACACACCACCATATTATAAACATTGTCCACAAGGTATATTTGAATTTCAATGACAACTCCATGGATATGAATTTATAAAAATAATAACAGTGTTTAGTTTGATTCCTTTTGGGGCACGACTCAATAAGCACTTTCAGAAGCACAAATTGAACTTTTAGTTATTACTCAGTGGGTGTGATCTTAAAGCCAGCTGGTTGTCTTTCAACTGAGTTCTCTAAACCAATAAGAGGGTTTACTTATGAAGACATAGCCCAGGCATGGAAACTTTGAGAGTTTCCAGCCATTAAAATTACATTTCAATGTTGTCCTTTTATTTTTTTTTAAGATTTTATTTACTTATTTGAGGAAGAGAGAGAAAGAGAGAGAGAACATGGTCGGGGAGGGGCAGAGGGAGAAGGCAAAGCAGGCTCCCCATTTAGCAGGGAGGCAGACATGGGCTCCCTATCCTAGGACCCTGAGATCATGACCTGAGCCAAAAGGCTTGACTGACTGAGCCACCCAGGCACCCCTCACTTTTGTCCTTTTAAAAATTTCTGGGGGTGGTGGGTGGGGCACCTGGGTGGCTCAGTGGGTTAAGCCTCTGCCTTCGGCTTAGGTCATGATCCCAGGGTCCTGGGATCGAGCTCTGCATCGGGCTCTCTGCTCAGTGGGGAGCCTGCTTCTCTCTCTCTCTGCCTGCCTCTCTGCCTACTTGTGATCTCTGTCTGTCAAATAAATAAATAAATAAAATCTTTAAAAATTTCTGTAAGATCCAGCATCTACCATCCCATAGCAGAGTCAACACAACTCTCCAGGCTTTACCACCAAGCAAGAGTTTTATGCTCTAGGCAAATTATAATGCAAATATGCATTAAAAATTGGTGAGGTACTGAGGACAGTTTGTATCTTGTACTTTCTAACAATTTTTCCAAGATAGTTTTGTTCTTGTTGTTACAGAACTAGGCAAAATTAAATGATTTGATGGTTTGAGGAAATAAACTTTCCAAAAAGCAAGGTAATTAAAATATTGCTGAGTCTTGAAGAAATCTTGGTAGATGCATTATTTCTGCATTAGAAAAATTCACAACTTCAGACCTTAATGGAAATTCTGCTTCTTCTTTCCTTCAGACCCTCCCAACCCTCTGCCCTGTGGAGAAGTGTTTCCAGTCAACCCCATCATAACAGTTGCTTTTGTCTCATACTGTTTGTCCACCTCAATTCTTTTGTTACTTCCATTATGTAGATAAGCAACTCCAATCATATCTTTGCCACTTAACAAACCCATTCTGCATGGACTCATCCCACCTTATTCCGTTTCTCCCCAATGCATGATGGGTAAATAAATAAATAAATAAATTGATAAGTAAGCAAATAAATCTTTCTCCTCAAACTGTTTGGAACCCTTAATCCCCTTTACCTGTCTTGCAGAAGATAAATACTTCGAATCTGCCATGACTTTATTTTTTTCCTAATGCCAAACTGGAAGGTATGGCATGGTCAACTCTCTTTTTACTTCAGACTGCTGCTTTTAAGGACATTTTAGATTTTTTAAATTTATTATTTATTTGACAGAGTTCACAAGTAGGCAGAGAGGCAGGCAGAGAGAGAGGAAGGGAAGCAGGCTCCCTGCCATGCAGAGACCCCGATGCGGGGTTCGATCCCAGGACCCTGGGATCATGACCCAAGCCAAAGGCAGAGGCTTTAACCCACTGAGCCACCCAGGCGCCCCTTTAAGGACATTTTAAAGTATCATGTTAAACAGTATATACTTATCAGAAAAAAATCCATCTCATTTTCCTGTATCACTCTTTTTTAAAATCACTCTTGGAGCTGTCCCTTCACTTAACGTGTTTCTCCTTCAGCTTGTTCATGGCATTAATCTTACCTGCTCAAGTACCCAATTTCCTTAAGACGACTTACCCCATGCAGAATTATTGTCTTGTGGCTCATCATGCTGGAAGTAACCATTAGAAGGTGCCATATCTCCTCTGAGATCTCTAACTCTGCACCTTCTCTCTTCAGCCATAGGTTACTTCCATAAGTTACTTTCAGTTTAATACTCCCACTCACCTGCTCTGCAGCCTAATAAGCAAAAATATAATTAAAGCATTTAGAATTCTATAATAACAGTGGTTTCTACAGCAGTAACCTTTTTCCTCCCCTACAAAACTTTTGGCTCAATTACTTCAGCACTAACACAATCAAGGCCCTCATCTTCCTGAAACTTGTCAATTCCAAATCAGAATTCCTTCCTAGGAGCCACTGCCCAAGTTCCCCTAACAAGCCCACAGAGTAATCCTTAGGAAAGATACAGAACCATGGGGAACTAAGTAATTACAGAGTCTTGCTTTCCATTTTTAGCTGGCCTTTGCCACTGTCTGATGCTCTGATTATTCATGTATAATTAATTCCCCAGTGAATTTTCCATACTTCCTAGTCTATGTCTGCTGAAGGTTTACTGGAAGTCCTCAATCCCATGATTCCTTCAATCCACATAACTGGCATTTAGATTTATTTTATAGAGATGAGTCTATTTTCATAAGCAATCAATACTAAGCCCTGAGATGCTAACACTGTATGAAACTGTTGGAAGCTGGGGCTGAAAAACAATCCACACCAGAGGATTCTAACACATGTGAGAGTGGGACAAAAAAGTTACAACCAGTGCAGTCCATGAAGGCAAAGAGCTTGAGAAATTTCCAGTCCTAGAGTAAGTGAATAGAAGTATTCCAGGTCATCAGTACGAGGAAGGAGATTCAGTAAGGTCAAATAGATTCCCTGGTGAGAATCTGAAAGCCTTAGAAAAGGGATCTGAAATATAATCTTGGGGATAGAAAAATGAGGCTTCAGAACTCAGCTCCAAAGAAAGTGAATGTGTTACTAAGCATAGCCTGAGACATAGGACTCCAAAGCTAGAATGATCTTGATGCCAGATAATGTCTTCTGAGGTCAGGAGTCTAGATCTAAACCACAGCCAGGACACAGAGGATGAACTAGGTCCACAATAAGATAGAAATAATCCTATGGTGGGAGCCGATAGGAATGATAATAAGAATGAAGAAGTGAAGAGAATCAAGTCAGTAGCATTTTGGCATGGATTCTTTTATCCCTTTCTCCCCATATCTTTGCATCAACATGTATTTGTATCTTTTTAAAAATGTTCTTCAGATTCACAAAAGAAAATTCTTCCAAATAAAACTGTTTGATTTGGTTGGTTGGTTTTTCAGAAAAGGCATTTGATCTTGAAGAATTCATGGAGGATTTCCTGAAATATTTTAATTTTCTGTGTAAGAGCTGTGTGTTATACCATTGTGGACTCATTAGGATTTCAGTTACCCACGCATATAGTATTTCAAGGGTCATATGACCAAGAGGAACACATGGTATTGTGATATGGTCATTTTACTGATGTAGGGGGATGAAAGATGGTCTCAATTTAGATTCATGGAATAGCTCTTATCCTGAGAGAACTCATGAGTTCCTCTTTGTGTTTGACTTCTAATACTTGATATTCACTTGGATTCGAATATCAAAATCCCTCTGCATAACTAGAGAGGCTTGTTGGAAGGCCATGAATAGCAAAAAAAAAAAAAATCAAAACTATAGGATGTCCCTGTGTCTCTAGCAACTAAGGCTGCAAAACCAGTCAACTGATCTTTTATTTGTAAAACCCACAAGATTTAAATAAGAAAAATAAAGGTAACATCCACCTGGATTATAAACCACACCTTTCTACTGTCTTCAGTGCTGTTTCTAGCAGCCTCATATTGGTTCCTGACTTTCTGCCTTAAATTTCCTCTAGTCTCTGCCTTTCTAAAAAAATTAAATAAAAGTCTGCTTGTTGTTTCTTTGTTTACTTGACTGTGCTTCCATTTTAACTCTCTCCTTCCTCTTTCCTGGCAACTTTTAGGTCAAGTATATATTTGTCATTCTTAGACAATCATGAAAAAATCATACTAAGTCATTTCAACTTCTATATTTAATATAAAAAAGGTGGGCTAATGAAACTTAAAGGTCTTTGATTCTAAAAGCATGTTTTTAAAGATTTGCAATTCTAGAGAATTTTTATAACTGAAAACCTACATAAGAGATAAGTTAGTTTAACTTCCTATTTTAAAAAAGAGAAATTAATTATTGTTTAGGATATAGTATGTGATTGAACAATATTTTATCTCATTAATTTATATTTTCTCAATTCATAACATCAATATGTAATATATGAGCAAATAAATAGGATCAGTAGCCACTATTTTTAAGAAAATGAAACATAATTCTGTTAATATATATAGTGTATTACCGTTCTATCAATATTACACTTTTTTTCAAGGTATTTGGCATTTAATAACCTAGTAATTGCTGCACTAAAACTTCACTTTGAGAAATGTGGGGCTGTATTGTACACATCAATTATGATAGCAGCAGGTATAAGGTATTTTGATGTATTTACTCCTTAACTGGGTAGAACAGAGAACCAAGGAAAGTAAAAAATATCCAACATGTACACAACACTTACTACGTGTTTGGGCAGAGTCATTCATATATATATATGTATATATATATATATATGCATATATATGTATATTTTAATCAACTTATTTAGTCTTCACAACAAACCTGGGAGATCACTATTTTGGAGACAACAGGGGTTCAAAGAAATAAAGTTCCTTGCTGAGATTTGTGGGAAATTTGGAATTCAAATGCAGGCAGCGTGGGCCACGTTTTTCTTCTAAGGGTGCTTTCTTCTGTCTCACGTCAGGATCCTCTTCTCTGTTCATCTCCCAGCTTTGTTCGTCTCCTTTTCGCTTGATGAGCATGATGTCTCTTTCATTTCAGCAAGATGGCCACCTATGATTCTGATGGGAAGATACAAACTTTCCCTTATTTCCAGATAGAAAGTTCCAGGAGTGAAAGTAGTCAGGCTAGCTTGATCTCTGTGGTCAAGAAAATGTGAAATGAATGGCTAGGTTTCAGTCACCTGACAAGCCTTTACCAGGCAGTGATCTGTCCCACTAATACCACTTCAAGATAGGTATTAATTTTAAAAATAGTAATCTTTGAAGTAGATCCTAGAGTGGCTAATGAGAATTGAGAACTCTGAGAAATGACCTTACCCCATTCTCTTGTTTGTGTTTTTTTTTATTTGTTTGTTTCTGGGGAGTGTCCCTCAAACCCAAATTTTGAGAGCCAAAGAGAAACCCAAACAAGTTCCTTGAGTTCTCCATTAATTCAGTTGACACAGTTCTTTGATCTGGCTCCAGGAGTTCTTATGGCCTCAAATCTTTCATGGCCTCAAGGAATAAGGTTAGTATAGTGTACATGCATCTAAATATACTGAGGGGGGGGGAAGGAAAGAGTTTTGGTATGCCTTATGAGTGTTTTCCACCTTCTAATGTTTTCAGGATAAAAACTTAGTGAAGAGTTATATTTTCCCCAATTTCCTTAGACATCAGATTAATGTTTCCTTGAGTGGAAGATGATAAAAAGACAGATTTTTATCACAGGTTGCTTAGGTCTTACACATTTTATTATTTATATATTATACAGTTTACTGAATTCTGTTTGCTCAAGAATGCTGTGCTTATGAAATGAGATAATTACGTAAAGAACTTAGAACATAAGAAAAACATCACTGTAGGTCCTTATCTTTCCTGTAAGATTAGAAATGGATAGAGAAAGGATCAGTCATCAACATTCCTTTCCAATTTCTAATTTGATGCATGTCATCTCCACATACTTTTTCCCAAAGCTTTCAAAAACAGTAAGTCCAACATGATGGCAAGGTCAGTGGTTTACAAAATACAGTTTCCCAGATTAGAATCATTACCCTTACCTGGGCACTTAGAAATGCAAATTTTGGGGTCTGACCCCCAGACCAACTAACTGAATCAGAAACTCTGGGGAGGTGGGACCCACAGTAAGTTTTAACAAACCCTCCAGGAGATGCCCATATATACTGACCTTAAAAAACACTATCAGAGAGACTTTATCTCTCCCATTTGCAGGGCCTCCTTACCTGGCCTTAGTGATAAAGGATGGCATTCTTCACTAATTAGTATCAAACAGAAATTTATACCAGAGAGTTAACAATCAATCCCATATGATTCTCTTCTCAAACACAGAAAGGATAATCAGCTCTTCAACGTAATTGGGGAACTATTGCTTGGCTTGGATATTTTGGCTTGCCAATGACACTCTGATTTGACATCAGTGACATCACTACTATGTTCCCTGCATCTTGCTTGTGGTGTAAGGTGCTTATCCCTTTGAGGACTGCTATGGTCTACTTCAGTGGCTGGTTTGTAAATTCAAGGGGATTCTTTTCACAGTTTGATTTCTTATTGGGTGGTGCTCCCAGAGTTTGTCCTTACCCTGCCCCTGTAAAATATAAACACTAAAATAGCAGAACAAATTATTAAGGGACATTTTTGGTGACTACTCTGTGCAATTTTCAAGAATGCCCTGTGAAGGTACTATTCATTGTTTTCTGACAATATGTCTCTAGTGTATTATTCTTAAATATTTGATTGACTTGTAGGCTGGAAATCTCTTGTAGATGATATGAGATGCCATGTTTTTGGACCAACCAGTTGGATCATCACTCATAAAAACCAGTGTACACCTTTCCATTGATACAGGGTACTCAGCTTAGATTCAATATACCACAAAGCCCCATGGTAGACATGCAAGCCTTGTTGATTCAGGTAAGGATAGTTTTGTTATAATCGTTGAAGTTATGCATCATTATGCACTTACTCTCTAGTTTTTAGAGTGAATCCATACTTACTCACGTGAGTAGCTTAGTAGCCTGACAACTTGCAGGTAAGTAGTTCAACAACGTATGGTTTTCTGCTGTAAAGGATAAGCATCAGCCTCATACTTATGTTAGGTCTGTATGACAAGGTCTACCTATATCCAGTTATTTGGGCTGCAAATAATACTCAGCTGAGTCACTCCAAGAAAGACTTTGAAGTAGAACATAGGACTCCATTTTCCAATGTCTTAGCTAGATGTCACAGTGTTTTTATTGCCTCATTCAAAAACATGTGCCAAAGTTCCTTTCAATTGTGAACTTGGGGTCTAGAAACCCCTGTTCATATACTGTTCATGAAACCAGCTTTTGAGCACTGAATTGCTTTCTGGGTAATGATTAAGGAGCTGAAGGAATGCTGTGAGGAAACATCCCCTGGGAAAACTTGGAGGTGGGATGGATTTGGCAGTATACCAGACATATACTTGGGTGCAGGCGCTTTGAAGTCTGACAATGCTGACAGTGGGTGAGTGCTGTGTATGGCGTTCCTATCAAGTGAACACCATGTAGGCAGTCTTCTCATGAGGACTTCGCTCCCACACAGCTCCTGTCATTCAGACAATGCTTTATTCCTTGGAAACTTCTGGGCCTTAGCTTTACTCATCTGTGTTCTCTAAGCTCGGGCTCCCAGCATTCAAGCTTTCCTGAAGGCTCTTCCTTTCTTCCCAGACAGTTTTGGCATCTAATACAAACTCCTTTTTTATCCCTTCATACAAAATCTCTCTTCTGTCCTGTCGTCTCTTTTTGGACAATAAGGTGGATCCTGTGTATCCGTTCAAACTTGAACCGCAACTATTATTAACAACAAAACTGCCTCCTCCACTCCACTAGAGGGCAGTGAAAGCTTAGTCTTCCTAAAGACCATTGTTGGGTATCCTGTGGATCGTCTTGGGGCTGTCCAGTGGCTTTAATCAGATGTCTTGGGTTTTAAAATAGGTGAGGAAGAGGGTGTTCAAGAGTAGGAATCAGATGCAATATAAACTTCCATTTTATTTGGAGAAATACTTTTTTCCTGAAATCTAGCCAATGGTCTTAACTACTTGCAACCAGTGTGAACAAAGGAAGCTATGGATGGCCTGGTGTGCTATCAAAGGATTCTGAGTGCACCATATGAAAACTTCAGCCGGGTGCTACTTAGATATTGGCTGGAGCACCCTCCCTGACCACAGTCTCCTCTAAAAGAAACTGTCTCTGTCACCATACGTGGTACTGAGTTGTCACCTATGTAACAAACAGTCCCTTGACTCCAGGCTGACCAGGCAACAGTGATCTCTGTATCCTGACTTGAAGAGATGACTCAGGCTTGTTCGATTCCTGCTTCTGTAAACTTAAATTTGGAATAAGAAATACATGAAATGCTTTTCAGTTACTCATCAGAGTTTAAGGTGAAAGTTATGATCCAGAGAAAAGGACTAGGGAAACCATGATGGGCCAACAGACGTCCGAAGAAGTGGAAGATGGGGGGCAGCTGATGCGGTGTTGAGAAGCAGATGCAACCTGGGGAGGAAGGAGAAAATAGGAGACTTAAGTGATGGGAGCTTCCCATGAGTTTCCACTTACCAGGTATGTGTATCTTTACGTAATAAGTCATGTACTTTCTTTTTTTTTTAATATTTTATTTATTTGTTTGACAGAGATTACAAGTGGGCAGAGAGTCAGGCAAAGGAGGGGGGAAGCAGGCTCCCCGCCAGGCAGAGAGCCCAATGCGGGTCTCGATCCCAGGACCCTGAGATCATGACCTGAGCTGAAGGCAGAGGCTTAACCCACTGAGCCACCCAGGCGCCCCAAGACATGTACTTTCAACCGAACTGACTTTAAGGACTCAGCATCTTTTTGACATATTTTAAATAGTCGTTTGATTCTTTTTGGGTTATTCTATACCAAGTTACTCTTGTTCCTCATAGTTTTCACAACCTCATCCTGCCAAAGCCCTTCCCTCAATAATTAGAGGTATAATTGAAGTATCCTTTCTTACTGCTTCCAACAGTATTACTCTGATGATGGATGGGCTTGCCAAATGGTCTTTCTGTAAAAGTTTGAAAGACACTTTTTCTTACCAGGGAGATGGAGAATTTGGTTGATTTATTCCAAGATTATCCCCTTAACTGGTGATTCCCCTACTGGGAATCTCTTAGCTCCTTTTCCTCTTTGTTTCTGACTCCTAGAATGGTCTTTCTCTCTCTCTCTTTTTTAATTTTGAAATTATTTTAATTGAAATATATTTGGCATAAAACATTGTGCAAATGTAAGGTATACAATATGTCTATCTGATTCATTTATATATTATAATATGTCTGCCATTGTGGTGACAATTTATACTTCTATTGTATCACATAATTATCATGTGCTTTTAGTGATTGGAATAATTAAGATCTAGGGCTCTTCTCTTTAAGTCTGGCTTTCTCTGAGAAGTCCATCAACAATCTAACTGTCTTCTCAGGTCTTTCCTGAACTGGTCCTAGTGTTTTAGGCTCTTGTTTCACCCGACTTATTTCCAGAGGAAGAGATATTAACTTGTTCCTGCAGGTTCAAGATTAACGCTGTATACTTACTTCCTTTAACTTTGGATATACTAGCAAAGTTCAGGATGGATTCATCTCCTGGACATTCCCCTGTACCCTTCAAAATACTTTGACCTCCAGTAAGGAGAAACCTTAGACTGTCTCTGTACCCAGATGTATGTCATAACTTCTCCATATCCTTTATCCTAGGAGCCTGGCCCACAAGAGTCAATCTGCCTCAATGAATAGAGATCTTAAAGTAAAATACCATTGCAAGTCACCACACAATTCGATTCTTCTTGGCCCTGATTGTATTGTATCCATCGTATCTGCCTTTTAGGATTCCTTTCACTGAACACTGAGATAGAGCCATATGTTGTGTATTTGGCCCCTTTTATTTGATGCCTTATAGTATCAGTGGTATAAGATGAAAAATTTGTCTCTAATTGCTAGAGTGTGCCACGGTAAAAATATGAGGAAGCTCATGCTGAGATACAGAATAGTTTACATGATAAGCAGAGCTTCTAGTCAGGGGTCAATTGAGAAGGGACCACTAATTTGAGATAAATTAATTTGAATTTAGAGAAGCAAATGATCTTTAGACCAACTGCAAATGGGATTTCCTTCTTTAGTAACAGATTATTCTAAAAAGAATGCTACCTGTCCTGTTTTAACAGCCCTTTAACCGATTTTTGTATTCAGTTTCTTGCCCCATGATCCACTTACCACCATGATATGTTGTTTTTTACCAAAATACAGAGGTGATCGAGTCAGTTCCATTTTCAGAAACTTGTGGGGGCTTTCCATTGCTAAGCAAGACTATCACACACATTCAAGGCCATTTAACCATCTAGATTGATCTACCTTCTAGATCGTGTCCACCAATTCTTTTTTTTTTTTAAAGATTTTATTTATTTATTTGACAGACAGAGATTACAAGTAGGCAGAGAGGCAGGCAGAGAGAGAGAAGGAAGCAGGCTCCCTGCCGAGCAGAGAGCCCAATGCAGGGGCTCCATCCCAGGACTCTGGGATCATGACTTGAGCAGAAGGCAGAGGCTTTAACCTACTGAGCCTCCCAGGCACTACATCAATTCTTTTTTAAAAATGCAAACCTCACCTTAGACTACCAACTTAAGTTAACCCTTTAGTGACTGCCAGCACCTACTGAGTAGTGAAGCTGAGCCCAATATGCGTAACTGTTCCCAACCTAAACTGCTTGAGGGTCACCTAACAAAGAAGTTTTTCATGATGATCCTTTGTCTGAAATATTCTCCTTTTTCTCGTTGGATAATTTCTTTTCATTCCTCAATGCCTAGCTGAGGATGACTCCACACTATGTTTTCTTTATTACTTTGATGTGGCAAAACAATGTATATCTTCCTCCCCAAAATTGAAATTTTGAAATTTCTTATCTCTGTGTTCCCAGCAGAGCTTTGTGTCCAGCGTATTATACATTTCACTGAAGGACTTGTGCTGGAGACAGAGAGAAAAGAGAGTGTTTAGTTGTCAGCCCTTTCAGGGATTAACTCAGCTGTAGAAAGCCACCTTGGCCAAAGTCATGCCCCTTTTAGGGTTCCTCATTCAATGAATATTTAATAAAGGACATAGAGGTCTGGCTGTTTGCTTCAATTTGGGACAACTCTAAAGGCCAGTCTGGCTTTAGAGGTTCCTGTAGAATTGCCCAGGCTTGTTGCTGGACACTCAATGCTCCTTGAGTTTTCTTTCAACCTTGTCCTTCTTCCTTGCCCTCCCTTTCTCAGGTGTTGATATGGAGGCACTGCCTAATGATCTGCATGAAACCTTTCATTTCAGAGTCTACTTACTGAGGCACTCGACCTGTAACTGGTATCAAGAGTGATCCAAGGAAGCAGGAGATACCTAGGAGTTTTCACCTTAACTAACACTGGTATTTGTTGGGCACAGATAGCCTCTGGTCCAAAGTGATAGTCTAACATCTTTTAAAACTTCCACTGGCGTGAAATAGAGTGGTAGTAGTATAGGGAGTATACTTCTATACTTCTATAGTACTAGAAGGGAATAAATGTATTAGCTGGTGCATTTTGTCAATAGTTTGAGAAATATGGGGAAAACAGTTAATTATAAGGTCAGTGAAACTGAGTGGCTCTTTCGACGTTAAATTGACTCTCTAGAAAATGATAACAAGCTGAGAGTGATTAATCACCAACTGAAAGCTAATATGAAAGTCAGAGGGCCATTTTGGTGGCATACATAAAAGTTCTCATTTCCTGTAGATGGAAGGCAGAGAACACTGAAAGCCAGACTAGAGACTTAATCATTAGAATAACTGATCTAAAAGAAAGTTTTAACTCTCAGACAGGGCAAGTCTGCCATGAAGTTCAGGGCCCTTATTAGGAAATAATGGTATCATAACATTGGGAGAGGGATATCTGCCTTGATGCTCTTATGAAATATTGAATCCCTACATTCATCTGGTATCTTGGAGCCAATATAAATGACCCACCACTCCCTATCAAAAGCTAGGTCTCCCCACTTTCTTGAAGACAATGTAGAGTCTTTTCTACAACAGACATTTCCCCTTTCTTCTAGCTGTACCTCCACCTTCCCTTTGCCACTAAGTCTGTTACTAGTGTTAAGCAACAGAATAGCCCAGAAAGGGACCTTTTGAGCCCAAGAAAAGAAGCTTCTTAAAGAAGCTTCAAGACCTAGAAGCTGGAGAGTATGTGTGGGAAGTGGGTTTTTGGGGTGTTTGATCACAGGAGCCAGAAGACGAAGACTGATAAGAGAGAGTTTATGATTTGGGAACATTTGCCCAAGATATTGTATTTAATACTATGAAGAAAACCCCAGAGAGATGGTGCAAACTCCTTGTTATGATGGCTCCTGGACACATGACCAAAGTGTTATACTAAGTGAAGTTGAGTGCTAGACTTGCCATAGCAGATGGTATAAGAAGGGTTTAAAATGTTCAGGGAAGTGGGTATATGCTGTCTCCTGACGGCACAAGGGGGATAAGAATGAGGCACAAACAAGTCAGCTGTAAGAGAAAGGGAGCAGGGGTTGACAGTAAAAAAGACTGTCGCCCCGAACCACCAACAAAGAAGCTGGAGTAGATTACACATTGACCATGAGTCTTGTAGATACATTAGAAGAAAGGCAACATATGTTTGGTCACGTAGTACATGACCCATAGTGAGCTAAGCCCAAATGAAAGGATTGTCTGACGAACTGTTGATGCTCTCCGGGCAAGGGGAGATAATGGAAAAATAAAGCAGGCGGTGTTCGGCCCTGAGACAGCCGGGCATCCCCAGCTGCTCGGCTTTAAGGACATATACCGTCCTCTCCCCAGAAGCCTGTTGCCAGTTCATATTTTTCTTACAGCTATATCTAAGCATGCTTGGTAAATAGTATGAATTCTCATAGGTTATATTTTAAGCAGTATGTAGTTCTGAGGGACGGTAACAGGTATGGAAGGATGGAAATACAATGCACAGCTTCGAGACCCTTCAGATGATTACCCAGAGGATAGACATTTTACCATGATCATATACAATAATCTAGTAACAAAGGAACCAGAATGACACAGAAGTTTAGTGGTCATTCTCTCATGACTATAAGAAAACCTGATACACAGCCAGGCTCACTTTCAGAAATGGGAATGATAGAACGCCAAACAAAGAAACCAGGTGGTAGCACCAGAAGCCCCAGGAGATGCAATTATTATAATGAGTGACAAGATCAGAGAGTCAGAGATAGGGCCTGACCCACAGAGAGTTGTGGAAAAGGTCGATAGAATATGGAGCCCCTAAGAGAGAAACAGAGAAACTACTCAATTCATGCATAATCAGGAGGGGCAAGGTTGCTGTCCCAGGGACAGTAATAACTCCTTGCTGTATTACGTTTTTATTGCTGATGTAAAGAATTAGCGCAAACTTAGGAGTTTAAAACAACACAAATTCTTTATTTCATAGTTCTGTAGGTCTGAACTCTGGGTACAGGGAGGCTCTGCTAGGTCTTTTGCTTAGAGTCTCCTAAGGCTCAAATCAAGAGGTTGACAGAGCTTCATTCCTTTCTAGAGGCTCCAGGGAGGAATCTGTTTCCAGACTCATTCAGATTGTTGGCCAAATCCAGTCCTTCATGGTTATGGGAATGAGGTTGTCATTTGTTTGCTGGCTGTCAGCTGGATGTCACTCTTAGCTCCTAAAGGCCATTCTCTTGTTCCTTCACGTGAGGTCCTACACCTCAGAGACAGCAGCAGTTCACTGAATCCTTTTTCCATTTGAAATCTTTAACACTTCCCTTTGTCTGCATCTTTCTTACCTTCTTCATGCACATCTCTGTGACTCTGTCTGAGAATGTTCTCTGCTTGAAGGGGCTTGTATGATTACACTGAGACTGCCCAGATAATCCAAGATAACCTCCTGATTTTATTTTATTTTATATTATTTTTTTTAATTTAAAAGATTTTGTTTATTTATTTGACAGAGATCACAAGTAGAGAGGCAGAGAGAGAGAGAGAGAGAGAGAGAAGGGGAAGCAGGCTCCCCACTGAGCAGAGAGCCGGATGCAGAGCTCGATGCGGAGCTCTATCCCAGGACCCTGAGATCATGACCTGAGCGGAAGGCAGAGGCTTAACCCACTGAGCCACCCAGGAGCCCCTAACCTCCTGATTCTAAAGGCCAGCTCCATAACTCAATTTCATTGGTAATGTCCCTTTTCCATTGAATATAACATATTTACAAGTTCCAGGTGTGGAGCTTGGTGGGTTCATTCTATTTTTCACACTTTCCCAATCTCTGTATCTAAACTAATTTTCAGAACCAACCCTATTGATTGAAGAAGAGGTGGTTCCCAGGAGGAAACATCTTGCAGTACCTTGATAAATGAACACAGTAAAGATTTTCCCATCTGGTCCCAAACCTAACTATGGCTATTTACTCCAGTGACTGTGTACTGGGGAAAGGGCAATGCTCATACACATGGAGGACTATTGAGCATGGCAATCATGGTCCCCCTTGTTGAGTGTGGGCATATGTGGTCAGGGCATAAATGGAGTTCTGGCCAAGATCCAGCCCACGGTGGGTCCACTGAGTCCATAGACACATAAGTGGTTATTTTCTCACTCTCCGAATGCATAAGTGGGATAGATGTACTTGGTAATTAGGATGATTCTCATAGCAGTCCTGGTCCTTTGGGGTAGGAGCTATCATAGTGGGAAAGGCCAAGGAGAACCTCTGAAATTTCCCCTCTCCAAGACTGTAAAAAAAAAAAAAAAAAAGTATTTCTAGGCACACGGTGGCCTCAGAGCCTCAGCCAAAAGCTAGTAAATTGTTTGATAAGTAACTAGCACAAGTTTCCACATATCATTGTATCAGAACAGGGTGATGCACTTTAGGTTAAAAAGTAGGAGTGAGCCTCTTAGGGCACTGGAAAATCCTGCGGAAGGCACTGCTGAAGCTCCAGCTTCCCTGTGTATGGAGCCTATGGGATACCCTAATAATCATCATGTACCCAAACTCTCAGTGTCTGCCTCCCAGACAAATCAACCTGTTACATATATTCTGGCTACTCAATCAACATTGTTGACATGCACATAACTGAAGTTTCTTCGTTATATGATGCTAGTATGCTCTGTACTGAGCATTATGCTCTACTCCTCAATATGCATTCCTCCCAGGTCAGTTTAAGCAATCAGGGCTGGTCCCCTGGGCTAACTAGGGGCCAGCCCTTTCATTGCCTTCACAATGTATTCTGAATCCAATCACTTCTGATCTTCGCCACTATCACCCTTCTCTAAGCCACAGTTATTTTATCGGTAATTCTGCCCTGGCCTCGTAACTCTACTTCTGCATTTGCCCCTATAATTGATTATCTGTAAGCAGAGTGATCTTTTTTCAAAATGTAAATCAGATCCTACCACTCTTCAAAACCATTCTGTGCCTCCCTTAGAACAAAATCCAGCATCCTTCCCAGAGCTTATAAGACATTTCATGACATGCTTTACTCTCTAACTTTCTAATTCAGTTCCTTACATACTCTTTTTCATATTCTGTTCTAGCCACTTTGCCCTCCACAGAGTATCTTGAACATGCCAAGCTCATTCCTGGCTCAGAGCTTTGGATTTGTTCTTCTCTCTGTATAGAAACAGATTTCCTCAGATATTCACATTTCCTCAGATATTCATTCCCTCCCTCAGTTCACTCCGGTGTCTGCCTAAAAGTCATGTCCTCAGAGATTCCTTCTTTGCCCCCACCAACTTGAAATTCCTCCTTTAAGATGTACCTGTTCTTCCTTCTCTCTGACTCTACTGTGTTTTTGTTCATAGAAGTTGTCATAATCTGACATTATATATTTTGATAATTTGTGTACTTTTGGTTTCCCCAACTGGAATATAAACTCTGTGAGGAGAAGGACTTCATTTAGTTTAATGCTATAGTATTTTAAAACACCTAGAACGGTGCTTGGTAATGTTAGATGGGCTCCCTAATTATTTGTTAAGGAAATAAGCTATTCAGCAGGTGGTTCAAATTTGGTCAATGATATGTGAGGGGAAAGATATTATGTGTCTTCTGAGGAAGGTTCATCATTCCTACCATAGACCTATAGGAAGAGACAAGATTCTTTTCTTCCTCTGGATGCGGTTGAAACATGAGGCTGAGACTTGCTTCAGCTACTTTTGAATCAGCCCTAAGAAGGAACCTATGGCAAGACTGAAGGATGTGAAAAAGTAAAAAGAACTTGGGTCCTTAGTGATCTCAGTGAACTGCTGACTTAGCTCTACTGAAGCCATCCATCCCTTCTAGGGGTGTGTAATTGTGTAATTGCTTATGCCATTACTCTTAAGGATATTAGTTCATTCATGATTCCATCCCTCACAGCCAAGAGCAATCTGGCTGGTCCATGTAACTCTTCTAGCCCTTCCTACAACACAGATCCATACACCTGACTCTTCAGGTATGTTAAGACTCCAGCTGTCCAGCTAACTGTTCATCTCTGCTTTTGCTCAACTATTTCTCCAATCCTGGCTTCTACACATGTAAAATTGTACTTAGCTTTAACACTTCCTCTTACGTAGTCCAGTTCAGAAATTTCCTTCGCTTTCATGCTTTCTCTCACTGCTGTGTTACAATCATTGCAATAAACTTATAACTCATTACTTATTTTCTTCCTGGCTCTTACTAATTCAAGTTTCATACTACAGTTATTTCTCCCCAATCTTACCTTCATTTGTTCAGTTAGCCATTTATTCATTCATTCATCAGTTTTTATTGAGCATTATGTCCAGACTTCAGCCATACATCAGTAAATAAAACATACAAAAATTTCTGCTCTAATAGAGCCTACATTCTTGTTGGTGAGGATAAGAATATACATTCAATAAATATGCTAATTAGATAGTACATCACAGAATACATAGTTTGAGAAAAAAATAACACAATAGCAGGGTGGACCAGGGTATATGTGGGGGGGTTGCAATTTTAAAAAGGGGTAGTTCATAGAAGTGGCTCAGGGAGGAGGTTCAGCTCATTTGCAAGGTGACACAGGAGCAAAGACCTGAATGGGTTGAAGCAATGGGCCATCTACCTAGGAGAGAAGTACCCTCATGAATTTGAGGAATAGCAAGAAACCTTTATGCCCAGAGCAAAATGAGTACAGTAGTAAAATAAAGAACACCTCTTCAGCACTTCACCTTGTCCTGAGAACCCAGCACAGTCACTCAACTACTGTACTTTCAGTAAGTGATTGCTGAAAGGGCATTTTGTATCAACTAGTTGTTTTTATTGATTGAATTAAAGATCATTTGCATCAAGAATTAAAGCAGCCCTCATTTAACATTTTTTTTAAAGATTTTATTTATTTATTTGACAGAAGAGATCACAAGCAGGCAGAGAGGCAGGCAGAGAGAGAGGAGGAAGCAGGTTCCCTGCTGAGCAGAGAGCCTGATTTGGGGCTCGATCCCAGGACCCTGGGATCATGACCTGAGCCGAAGGCAGAGGCTTAACCCACTAAGCCACCCAGGTGCCCCTCTCATTTAACATTTTAATAGCATGCAGTATGGGTCAGATTTTTTTTTTTTTTTTTTTTTTTTTTTTTTTTACCATTTAGCGAACTTTCCTGAGATAATTACAGGTCCAATGTTTAGACTTGCATACTTTAACTTATCCCACTTCAGCATTAGCCCCAGATGTCAGATATATCATCTTGAAGCTAGCAGATATCACAATCCTACTTAGAGGAAACATAAGCCAAGTTGCAAGATGAATGACCCAGAGATCCTCCCTTTGCTGATGCACTGACTTTTGCTCTTGCTCTGGACTGATATACTGCTGTTCATATTAAAGATTTAGTTCTGGCCACTCTAGGTCTATGGTAACATTAGTCATCAAGTGTGCGTTTTGGTGTAAGTTCAACTCAGCTTCCACTGAGTCACCATAGCATGGTCATGGCTGCCGCCCACTCTGTTTCAATAACATCACTCTAGGCATCTGGCCAAGAACTAGATTATCCTTTATCATTGCCTCAGAGAGCCCTTTATCATTCCCATTTCCTATTGTGAGGAGTGGAACAGAGCTACCTGCCAAGATATGTCTCCAGGACTATTTCACTCCACCCAAGACGATCCAGGCCTAGGTGATTAAGACTGCCTCATAAGTCTGGGCATCTGCACTTGAGCATCATTTCCTGTAGGTCAGGGTTACCTCAATCCATCAAAGATAGTTTAATCATATTTTAGCCCAAAGTGTTTGGATCCCCTTTCATATTTTTCTATGAATATGTATATACCCTTATGAAGTACCCATTACACTTCCTTTTTTTTTTTTTCAAGAAAAATAGCTGCCTGATTGCTTTACATCCTCATAATTAGAGAAATCATTCAAGAAATTCTCAAAACCAAAGATCTGTTTCAAGGTGCTTTGCTCCCACCAAGAGGAACAGAGAAGTTAGACATCTTTAAGTGGCAGCTACTCTAGTTAAATCACACTCATTAAAATGGTTTCTTTTGTTTATTGGCCATTTCCATATGTATTCTAATTAAAACTTTTTAAAAACTAATTCATGGGAAATATATTTTGATTACTATAACTGGTAAGCTTGTCAAGGAGAAAACAAAAAAAAATGTATGTTTGGAAGAAGTTGTATGAATGATTATATTTGTAAGAAGGTGTATGCATTATTACGAAGGAATTAAATCATAGTCACATTTAAAATCGTTATTTCTATAAAGTTAAGCTCAGATGTTCCACTTCTGATTGTCAGGGCCCAGGGACAGGAATAGCCAATAAAACTTCATGTTAAAGTCACTCTGTCTGGATAGGCATACTAGCTTTATCATCAGATACATTATGCTGGTTTTAGGAGAGTTTATTATAGTAAGATAAAAATTCTATAGCTTGTTTTAACTTTTTAGCAAAACTCTTAAATATAGATGACTGATAAATCTAAATATAGACCTAGATGGTATGCAGAGATATATACATATATGTATTTGGGCTTTCTATCAACATTTTTGAATACTGAAGCATAGGCTAGATGTTCTAAGGCACAGGGGATGTATTTATGAACAAGACAAAGCACATTCCCACAGAGCTTCTATTCCACTCAGAAAGAAAGACAACAAATATATAAACAAATAATGTAAAAATGATGAATGGGAAGGATGTTACTTACTTAGTTAATATGGTCAGAGAAGTTCTATAAGGAGGTAACACTTGAATTCAGACCTAAATGTTGAAAAGGTTTCAGTCATGTGGATGATTCCAGAAAGAATGATTTCAAAATAGAAAAAGTAAATGATACAGAATGCAATTATAGGTATCATTGCACTGAGGAAACTTCGACTGGTTTCAAATTCTTTCAGTAAGTACGCAATCATATTTAACCTTAGCTCCGTCTTTCAAGAAAAATATATCCTCACGCTATATTACAAAATCCCCCATAAAACCTATCACTGTCACTTTCCACTGTGGTTTTGTAGCAGATACTATTTTGAGTGTCTGGTTGATCCAATTGCTACCCTCTATGGCCTCCACAGAGGTGATCATTTGACACAGCTCTGGCCAATAGAATACAAAAAACCAAAAACTGAATGGGACTTCCTAGAAGCTTTTTGCTTTTCTGAGCAAATGGCTTTTGCTCATTTGCAGTTATAGATATCTATGAGGTGAGGCACATGAGAAAAAGCCAAGTGAATCATGGAGATTCTGGATGCTACTAATCACTGTTAGTGGTCAATGTCCCGATTTCATATTATGTGTAAATAAATCTTTATTCAAACTATTATTATTTGCATGTTCTCTTACTTTGAGCTGAGGCATTCCTAACTGATACAAGCATGTATTGTGCTCTGACCTTGATCATATTCTTGATGTCTTCTATTCATTCTTCCTTGCTATGCCCTCAGTTCAATGAAAAAAATTTTTCTTCAGTGAAGGGGAACTAAATCTTGGAGAAAAAATTTAACTTTATGTTTTTTATGCATACTCATGTTTGATGCTTAATACTATTTTGTTATCATTGTTTTAAAATTTTTACTTATTGAAACACTTCCTTCATATTTATTTCTACAAAGAAAAAATAAGAATCATACTTATTTTAGATATTTTTTCATAAGTGAAAATTAATTAACTCAGAACTGAAACATAAATTATCATCTTTCGAAATTTTATGGATTATAAAATCAGAGCTAGGATAGCCCTTCTCTAGAGTTCATGAAGTGATGTCTTAGATGGGGTTTCTCATGTCTCTTGAGATAATTCTGTTTTCACACAAATTGTTCAGGAAAGATGACTGAATCTTGAAAGAGAAGAAGAAAGTGAGTCATTCTTTCTACACCTGTAGAGAATATATAAATCACTGAATTTAGCATCTTGATTTGTTTTCCCAAGGCATCGACTTTCTTATTTTTTTATACATACATTAGAAAATAAAGCCAAAGAGCCTATTATATTAACATTCCCTTTACCAGTTAAATTATTTTTTAAAGATTTGAAAAATTTCCCAATTTTATCAAGTTTAATTATTTTATATGTCTTCTATTTGGAAATTATTGTTAATAAAGGTGACTAGAACAAAATATTTTAGGCATATTTCTGTATTATAAGTTTGTTAGATAAAGTAAGAGGAGACCCAATGGTGAAAGAAGAATGCATTGGTGAGTCAGAAATACAAAGGTCAGGCTCTTCTTTATTGTTTTTAAACAACCTCAGACAAATGGTTTCACTCTTTTAAACTTGTGTTCCACATGATTATTTGATTTGTCTTCTACCACCTGTACTCATCCAATGACATTCTGTAGAAGAAAATTAGAGATACATATTTATATGACATATCACTTCTTAGGCATTTTATAATCTGAGTGATTATACAGTTGAGTGAATAAATAAAGTATACATAAAGCAGTCTATGTTATATTTTATGAGTGGTACTTACTAAAATAACTATAGGAAATCATAAAGATCTTTGGCAGGCAGGTGATCAGGAAAAATTTCACAAAAGAAGTATGTTTTGAGATTTGGCCTTGATGTTTTTGAAAGCACTGGGAGCATGGATTCTACAGTAAGACCTTTTCTGTTCAATTCAGCTCATCTGGAATGTATGTCTACTTAATGCAGACCTAACAATACCTATTTTATAGAGCTGGTGAAAGCTTGAAGAATTTTGTATATGGAAAATCTTAGAACAGTGTGCCTTATGTTGTATGTGCTTAAAAATGTTAACCAGCATTTTAACAGGAGGAGAGGTAGGAGAGGTATGGTGAGCCCCCTGAGCAAGAGAAACCACAGAGTAGGTATCATTAGGAAGATTTGGTTGACCTACTGTGGTAGTTTCCTAAGGCTGTTGTGACTCATTTAGACAAAATGGGTGACCTACAACAAGAGACACTTACTTTTTCACAGTCCTGGAGGCCATAAGTCTGATAGCAAGGTGTCAGCAGAGTCACACTCCATCCAAAGGCTTTAGGGGAAAATCCTTTCTTCCTTCTTCCAGGTCCTGGTGGCTCCTGATGTTTCCTGGTTTGGATAATTCCAACCTCTGCCTCCATCTCCACAAAGCTTTCTCCAATGTTTTCTCCCTGTCTCTTCTCTTATAGGGACACTTGTTATTGGATTTAGGGACGCTCTAATGCAGGATGACCTCATCTTGAGATCCTTAATGACATCTGCAAAGACCATTTCACTTTCACAGATTCTGAGTAGACATATCTTTTAGGGGATCGTCATTCAGCCAAATACACCCACTTATAGAAATTTAAAAGTATATACAGGGGAGCTTTAGAATAGAGCTAGAAAAGTAAGAAATGTCTTCCAATAACTGGACACAAGGTTAATCATTTTATAGACATTGGAAATCTATTGAAAACTTGAGGGACAAGATGAGGGCTGCAATTTGGAAAGATTAAGCTGGTGGCAGGGTACAGAATTTGCTGAATAGGGAAGAAATGAAGATATATGTAAGGAAGCTCACAAGGAGTTAAGACTTGGTCCAGGGTCATGACTCTGGAAATTAGAAAAAAATATTTTGAGGCAAAAATTTAAGGACTTTGGTGAAAATTGGTTTGGAGTGGTTAATATGGGAAAACTTAAGGGATCCTCTCAGATTTAAGAGTTGGTTACTCAGAGAATACTCATAGCATTTTCAAAAGGAAAATTAAGCCCAGAGAGGGAACTATGGTGAGGAGGAGTGATTCACATTTTTGTGGGGCATATTGAATTTGTGTTTGGGATTCAGGAGTATAACCCAGAAAAGAATGACTTGAGATAGAGATTTAAGGATCATTTTATAATTATGATTCATGAAACAATGAGATTAGATAATGTTCCTCAGAAAGTTTATAGCCAAAGGCTTTGAGAAACTTTGTTCAGAGGTAGTCCTTGAAATGCCATATATGGTAATGTTATTTGGGAACCTGGCTAACAAAAGAGAGAAACTGTAATTTAAGTCTTATCCAACCATTCTGCCAAAACTCATCCGTGTAAGATAAGACAAATATAACAACTTGCTTCCCTATTCCATCTTTATTAGACAAATGGCCCAACTTCAATCAGCTATAATGACTCCAGTGACTATGGTATCTGGTCATCTCTGAAAAAGCTCAGTAAAAGCATTCTGTCCACATTTTGGGTCATTTCAATCCATCATCTTGATAAACGTCAAGCCTGGCCAAAAAAAAAAAAAAAAAAATTTTCTGTTCTTTTCACCAACATACTTGCTTTCTCTTTCTTGCAGATTGAAAATATTGATTTGCCATACTAATATGACAGCTGATACAAACTTTAGAACATCTTTCAGTATTAATAGTACAGGGATATGCTTGGCCAATAGAGTAATATTTCTTTTATTAAAGAAAATCTACTCTTGTGTTTACTACATTGTTGTCAGGAGCTGTATCGGAGATTTTTAAAAAGTATATAATCTATAGAGAGGAAAGCCATCAGCAAAAATAAATAACAAATAACATATAGTACATTACTGACTAAAACAATGTCATTGGGTTGGCAGAATAGGGGACAGGAAAGTCGAAGGAAGTTTAGCAAAAAGAGGTAGAGATGCAAGAAAATCTGCAGGATGGACATTTAGCAGGTGCATAGTCAGAAAAGACTGTCTCTATGTTAGCGTTTCACAAAGTATGATTTTTGGGGGGACCACTAGGGCTTGATGAAAAAGTAGATATCTGAACCCTAATTCTGAAGATTGTTATTCTTTTTCTGAGGGATTCCTGTTTGTTCTGCCACTGTGGAAACATTACTCTAAAAGCCCTTTAGGAGAAGCCAGTGAAGAACCCTGGGCTAACCAACAGCCAGGAGTGGCCTGAAAGAGGCAGTGAGAGCAGGGCTCTCACTGAAGGAGTGGCTCAGCCTGATATGAAGCAGAATCTCCTTTCAGGCTTCAGTCACCCTAAAAAAAGGTTAAATGAGCTTTACCTCCAAAGCCAACCAACTGATCCTAGTATGGCTCTCTAATTCCCCCACAGCTCATCTGAAGTCTGAAATTCCTTCCAGAGATGAAATTCTTTAACCCTTGCCGACCATAAAGAGATAGGGAACTGTTTAAAATGAATATGTCTTCTCTGTGGATGACCAACTGCTGTCAAAGCATGAGTTAGATTGTGTATTATGTGAAATGAAGAAAAATAAGCTTACATTTTCATAGAGAGGCCTGGAAGACAACAGATGACTAACTTTGTAAATAGGGGGAAAAGTGGGCATTAGGAAGAGACATAGGTTCCACTTTGGAATTTTATGCTGTAGAAAGGATGTTGATTCTTCTGCACTCTCTGGTTCCCATCCTATGAAGTGGAGATTTTTATCACCCGTATCAGGGGTACCGCAAGGATTAAATGTGACAGTGTTGTTCTGGCATACTCTAGGTGTTCAATGAAAAAAAATTTTTTTTTTTCTTTCCTGGACTTGAGAAATGTTCTATCCTTAAAAGGGGACAAATGATTTAGAAAGTAGAGAAGAATAGCATGTAATCACAGTTTAAAGTCTTCACATTTTGCTCAAGATATGCCTTGCAAATGCAACATGGAAAATGGCAGGTGGAGAGGAGCTGACTGAAACTTTAAATATAACCTACTCCCATGCATGAGCATCGTGACCTGGTTCTTGTGTGTCACCCCGCAGGAGATATGGGATAGCTAATTTTAGAATGAAGGTCCTGACTCAAGCATTTTACTTTTTTTAAATTTTTATTTATTTTATTTTTAAGTCAGTGTGAGGTTTGAACCATGACCCTGAGGTCAAGAATCACATGCTCTACTGACTGAGCCAACCAGGGTCCCCCTAACACAAGCATTTTAAAGTCCAGTCTCACCAATTTTTTTTTTTTTAACTCCTGTCCCACTAACTTTCTGATCCTTGGACTTCTAAATCATGCTCCTCATCTAGAATATTAGACCAGGTGACGCTTTCTTACCCAAATGCATTGAATTCCTTGTGCCCTTCCCTTGGTTTTACAAACACTCTCTCCATTCTCATGGTTAGAGGGGGTTTATTCATTTCAAATGAAATGCTTTACAAACCAAAGGTCCTACAATTCTGTGAAAAATGGAATCTTGGCAACAAATGAGTTGTTTTTTTTCCTTAGATTTTTAAAGCCTGAACTATTTGTCTCACATGCTTTACGGTTTACTTTTAATAAGGCTGGTTTTATGGGAAGAAAGTTTTGATCCAGAGGTATCTCTATAAACTGGTGGAGATGCCCAGCTTTTGCCTTTGCCCCCAGCCAAATGCAGTATTTGAAATAAAATGTTTCAACCACTGGAGGTCATTAAATCCCATAAATGTCTTAAAAGGGTTTAGTTGTTTGTGAATATAATATATCAAAATGTCCAAAATATATTTAAGAGTGTTTTCTCGAGTTGTTCTTTTAAGTAGTTGGCCATAATTTAAAATGAATGTAATGGTCAACCACTGGGCAACTTAACTATAAAGGAGAAGGCATAGTGTTATGAGAGTTTATAATAGGGAACACTGATCTACTTCTGGGAATTTTACAAGCCCTCTCAAGGAAGTTTTGATTGAATTGAAATCTGAAATATGAGTCAACTCATATACAGGGTTGGGAGTTTCCATAGAGAAAAAGCCACATGGACATAGTCCTGAGGTGAGAAGGGGCATGGTACATGTTAATTGATCTGAAAAGTTGGACAGAGGAATAATAACAGTGATGACCAGGAAAAGATAGGCAAGAAGAACCAGCGCATGCAGCTTTGTAAGGCACAAGATACATTTTGGTCTTTTTCTTAACATTTTGGCCACTGAGTGGTTTCAAGCAGGAAATAGATGTGATCATATTTTTATTTAAAAAATGCTACTCTAGGGTGCCTGGGTGGCTCAGTGGGTTAAGCTGCTGCCTTTGGCTCAGGTCATGATCTCAGAGTCCTGGGATAAAGTGCCACATTGGGCTTTCTGCTCAGCAGGGAGCTTGCTTCCCTCTCTTTCTCTCTGCCTACTTGTGATCTCTCTCTGTCAAATAAATAAATAAAATCTTTAAAATAATGCTACTCTTTGGTACTGAAGGAAGAGTGATTGGAAGACCAAAAGTAGAGAGAGGGAGACTAAGTAAGGAGTCTTTGCAGGATCCATGAGCTAGCATGAAGGGTAGAGATGAGGGGAGTCCTGAGTGAAATTATCGTGTAGTGATAACATTCATACTTTGGATGCTGAGAAGTGAGTGACTTTTAGATACATTTATAATATAATTTGAATTCAAAATCGATTGGAGGAATGAGAGATAGATATTTCAATGAGCAAGTTTTGGCTTCTAGCTTGCTCCTCTGATGGATGGATGGATTAAGGGTTTTGACTCTTGTATACACCTAAGAATATATAGCTCAATGATACATAGGTAGATAGGTTTTGCCTTTGGGTAGTACTAATCCAAACTTGCTAGCAGAAAGGAGCATAGTATAAGCTTGTATAGGTGAACTTTGTATCTTAGGATCGGGAATCTTCTCTTCTTGTCATGAAGAGCTGACATTCCCTTCATCAAGTGCAAGAGGATATAAAAATCATAGTATGGTTAAATAATACGTTTCTGCCTTTTGTGGTTCTTACCAATCACAATATATATGACCAGCAGTTCCTTTTACCCATCAGTGTCAATCAAATATATTCAAAGTTCAAACCAACACTTGTGTCAGTGAGGCAGGATAAGAAAATAATTAGCATATGGATTTTAGGGCACTTATTATTGATGTACAAATCCCCGTTTTGACATTAGGACTTTAGACAATTTATAAACTTCTTTGTTTGGCTGTTTTCTTTTTAAAAATGTAAAAAAATACTATAATGAAACTTACTTCATGGAGTTGCTGAGAGAAATAAATGAGCTAATATGTGAAGTAAAGTGCTTGAGAAAACGCCTTACATTAGACCTACTGGTTGCTACTCTTCTACTCAGTGTTGTGGTGACCATATTAACAGCCTCATATATGACACTAAGATCTAGACCATAGGGTATTGTCTTAGAATATATCCAGCTACACTAAGCAGAGCTGAAGGAGGACAAATTTTCAGAGTGAAAGTTATGATGTCCATTTTTGGTGTGTTTATTTTTAGCTGACTGTGAAGCATCCAAGTGAATATTGTGAGACGTCTGTGAAATATATTGTCTGGCATTTGGAAAAGATCTGGGATAGATATTAATGATAGAAATTAATGATAACAATACAGAGGGAAAAGGAAACCACCGATGTGGATGAACTCACTCCTGGAGGAAGTATGCAGTGATGTTGCCCTTTGTGTTTCCTAGGAAACAGGCTCTATAGTGAGAAATAGCAGAGAGGCAGTTTATTAGAGAGAACTCTTAGGATCAAAAAAGTATGAAAGAAAAAGAGTCCAGAATGAACAGTGTGAGAAGTTGGACTATGATGAAATATAAAAGGCCTCAGGTCACATCACAGGGATGTTAAAACCGGAACAGAATTTCAAAACTGTCCGAAAGTTAGGAAGGTTTCAGGCCTTCGTAGTCCTGTGTTGGCTAGTCATTAAATGAAGTCTCTTCCAACACATCAGGGCTCTCCATGCATCCCTCACAGCTGGGAGAATGGGTGCAATCATGGTGGATTTGGGAAGCAAGTGACAGCATCCACCACAAGCGAAAGAAAAAAGTTAAGACCCTTGATGGTCTCCCACTCTTAAAAAATCCGGGAGGTGAAGACAATCCAGGAAAGTAGAATTAGAATGGAGGGTAGGCCAGACAAGTAATCTGTCATTAGTAAATATGTTTCAGTAAACAGTGGACAAAACAATTTCTATCCTAAAAAAAATTCACATGCTAGGGCAATATTCCCCCAAATGTGGTTATAGACCAGAGGAATTACAATCAGTACTGCACTTCAGTCCTCTTCATAAAGATCTTTTGGGCAGACCTGATAATCTACTTTTCTTTTTCTCCCTCAAAACAGACCTTGTTTTTTAACAGAAAAATTGGGAAGATCATATAGAAAAATCCCTTTATACACCTCATATATTTTCCCCTATTGTTAACCTCTTATATTAATATAGTATGTTTGTTACAACAGACAAACCAATGTTGATACATTATGTTAACTTTAAAGTGCATACTTTATCAGATACCTTTAATTTTTCCCTCAAGTCTTTTATCTGTTCCAGAATCCTGCACTAAACATAATTGTTACATCTCCTTCTCTTCTTCTTGTCTATGAATGTTCCTCAGATTTTCTCTTTCAATGACTTTTACAATTTTGAGGAACACTGGTAAAGTACTATAAACGATATACAATATGAAGTACTATATACAATGCACTGACAATTGCACACTTGAAATTTATCTGATGTTGTTCTCATAAGTAGACTGAGGTTACGGGTTTAGGAAATGTGACGCGTTTAGGAAATGACAACGAAAGAGAGTGATTTCAATTTACATCACATATCAAGGATACATACTGTCAATATGACTTATGACTGTTGATGTTGACCTTGATCACCTGGCTGAGGTAGTTTTATCAGGTTTCTTCACCACAAAATTACTTTTTCCCCCTTTTCCATACTGTACTTATTGGAAAGGAGTTACTATGCTCACACCAATTTAAGCACATATCTCCATTAGGCCAGAGTATCTACATAAGTTATTTGGAATTCTTAGGCATGGAAGATTTGTCTGTTCTCTCCTGTTTTAATACTTCATTCAGTCATTTGTTTATATCAGTATAAATTCGTGGGTATTTATTTTATACTCTGGGTTATAATCTAATACTCTTCTATTATGTTTGTTCAAAGTGTCTTAGCGTGGTCCCTGGGAGTTCTTTCAGTTGTCTTCTAGACCTTTGATATTGTCATCAATCTGGGTTTTATTGTTTGTTCTTTTTTAGCACTTTCTTACTTTCTGGCACTATGAGAAGCTCTGGGCTCACCTTTTTTGCCCCAGATGAAAAAGCAGCCAGTTCTCTGAGGATCCATGTTTCCTTTTATTGGAGAATAGCATCAGACCCCAAGATCTCTGTGCTAGGTGTGCTCATTGCTTCTGGGGCATCACTTCTTTTAGGTACACTCAACTGACAGAACAAGAAAATATATGCTTATGTGAACCTGGGTGTATGCACATATTTATGAATAATTTCATATGCAGCCATATGTATTTAAAACTATTAAGCCAATTATGAGTTCTTACTGTTCTCTTTAATTCTCTATCATCACGACCTGAATCATTCTAATCTCTTCACCTTGCTTACCTGTAAATTTCCACTCCATTAGAGAGAAACCTGGCTCCTACTATCCACTATCTGTTTATTTAATTGTTCAACTCAAATAAACATGTGTAGCAGTATCAGAATTGTTAATGTGTACCCCCCTACGCACATTTTCTGAACAAGCTTCTCAGATGCTTCTTGTACATATCAAGCTTTTAACCACATTGAATAAATAATTTCTGAATCTAATTATATACACTTCTTTCTTCCTTCATAAGATTAAAAATTATCTTCTTAAGAGGATCACAGTTTTGCATTTTTTAATTTTAAATATTTAATACTAAGCATTAAGATTAAATGTAACCTACATTAACTTTAACTTTGAAACCAATCAGTAAAAAAGGGGTAAATAGCCATAGCAACAATCACAATAATAATTTTTTTCTGCATTTCATCTCTTTTTGTTAATAACAAGTAATAGATTTCTCATTTTGAATGTAATTAGGTGATATTATCCACCTCTGCAGACTCTCCTTATTAATGGAAGTAAATGTAATTCATTAGGAAATATAAAAGTGAGCAGTTCCTGCCTCACAGAAGAAATACTTGAGTCAATCTTTAGGATTTAGCTAGCCATGACCTACATAAACTAGCTTAAGGGGAACAAAAGGCTGAGGTGGTTTAGATTAGGGCTGTCCCATAGGAACCCAAGAGAGGAAGCAGGCAAGTTCTGACATGAGGGACTTCAATGCCATGTTGACTTTTGTTCTCACATCTCTGTTCTTCTTTGTGTACATTCTTTATTTTTCTCTCTGGCCTCTCTGGTTCATATGTTTCATAAAAGATGGTTATTCTATGCTTCCTGTACTTGTGCTTTAGTGGTGCAGTCATCCAAAACAACAGTCTTTTCCATATGTGCATTCTCAGTCAGGAATTGAGTGGTGTCTGATTGAATCCCCCAAGGCTATAAGCAAAAGGGGTGCACTGGGCAACATGGCTGCCAAGGCTGATCCTTGTGAAGGAACCAGGGTAAAGAAATGGTGGCTGTGACTGGGCAGTATCTCCAAAGGCATCCACTACAAAGCTTAATAAGACATTGAACAGGGAATTGTGTTCATCAATAAAGTAACACTTCTACCTGAATTAAAACGATCGGCTGATTTCTATTTTCTGAAGGTTAGTAGGTCTAATTGCCTGAACCATTTCTCTGATATATTATTTTGTCTGATATCTTTTTACTTAATTTCTATAACACTAAATTCATTTATTCTTGATTAGTCATACCCAAAGTTACCCTCTTGACAGTCACTGAATTGCTATTCCCAAACATCTATCTGAGAGTGAGAACTGTTGCTCTCAGAGTTCCCATAAACTAAAAAATTGCCCAGTATGATTCCTCACTATGTGCCTTATCCCAAAGGATAAACTCCCCAGCCTTCCCATGCTTCTCAAAGCTCACATTCTCTACTCCCAAAACATTTACTGATCATAAAATTGCCATTATTCTAATACCTTGGAGACTCAGAGAATCCAGCTAAACTCAACGGGTATCTAAAAAGAATAAAATAAAGGTTAACACAGACACAGCACAGTACCTATGTAAATATGACTTTAGAATTACTTTTCTCACTAGAGGCAATGTTTTGTAATTGAATCCCTCAAGTGAGAGAAGAATTAACCTGAGTGGTTTACAAGTTAAAGTACACTCTTTAAGAGTTACTGGAATGTGAGAAACACATATACTTTTCCACAAAATGATACAAAAAAAAACAACTATCAAAAGAGTGGAAACTTACCTTCCTATCTCCCACTTGACTTAAAAAAGAATGGAGCGCTGTAGAAGTTATATAATGTGTTCTTATATGCCTAAAAAAAAGAAAAAAAAAAAAAGAAAGAGAGAGATCTCTTCACTTTTCACCAGCTTTCCTTTCTTTAATTTCTAGAGTTTACCCAGTTCCCAGTCAAGTAAGACCACATACTTACTAACAGACAACAGAGCTTCATTGTTAAACCACAAAGGCCCGGTTTCTTGATGGCAGATACACAGTGCACAGTAATACATTCTTAAAGAACATGTCGGCTCTAAAAGGTTTTATTGTTGAGCCTTCAGGTTGCTAACATTATTTTGGGCCCTTGGATACCACTAAGACTTGTTCCATTTAATATAAATTAATTTATTCATTTGATTATTTTTATTTATTTTTATTTTTTTTAAGTTTTATTTATTTGTTTGACAGACAGAGATCACAAGTAGGCAGAGAGGCAGGCAGAGAGAGAGGAAGGGAAGCAGGCTCCCTGCAGAGAAGAGAGCCCAATGTGGGGCTCCATCCCAGGACCCTGAGATCACGACCTGAGCTGAAGGCAGAGGCTTTAACCCACTGAGCTACCCAGGTGCCCCATTAATTTGACTATATTTAAGGACAGCACTCTCTAAGGATGATACTCTCAAAAATTAACACTAGGCCAATACAGAAATATATATTCACTAAAGCTGGAACAACTTAAAACCAACTAGACACTTCCTGGAGAGGAAGGAGAGGGAAAGATAAAGGGGAGGGAGTGGGATTAGACAATTTCCTTTCTGAAATAACAGAAGTTTAAAAATCTGTATAGGGGGGCGCCTGGGTGGCTCAGTGGGTTAAAGCCTCTGCCTTCGGCTCAGGTCATGATCCTAGGGTCCTGGGATCGAGCCCCGCGTCGGGCTCTCTGGTCCACAGAGAGCCTGCTTCCTTCTCTCCCTGCCTGCCTCTCTGACTACTTGTGATCTCTGTCTGTCTAAATAAATAAAAAATCTTTAAAAAAAAAATCTGTATAGGGGCACATGGAATATATTACTTACATCCATTTTTAAGCCTAAGTACAGTGAATCATATGGATGGACAGTTTTGCTGGCAGCAAATACAGAGACCTCAAGACAACAAATATAATCTAAATATAAGGTACTAGGGGAACATAGTAATAATTAAATATGGGCACTAGTCTTAAAAATATTACAATGATACCAAAAATAATGTCAATTTCTTTAATTAATGCTAGCTAAATTGAGCAAATTTTACTTTTTTTTTTTTTTTGGCAGTTTTTCCCCAGCTTTATTGAGATGTAACTGACATAAAACATTGTTTAAGTTTAAGGTATACATTGATGACTTGATACATGTATTATTGCAAAATGATTACCACAACAAGGTTAGTAAACCCACCCATCACCTCAGATAATTAGTTCTATGTATTTATGTATGTATGTATATATTTTTGTGGTGACAACTTTTAAGATTTATTCTTTTTTTTAATTTAATTTAATTTTTTTTGATGTTCCAAAATTCATTGTTTATGTACCACACCCAGTGTTCCATGCAATATGTGCCCTCCATACATATTTTTTTAAATGTAGGGACCAAACTATAATGTATGCTTTGTACTGGCAACCATGACAAGAGAATTCAAGACTAGCTTATTAAGAAAAATATGTAAAGATTAAAATGTATTTCTAACTGTATTTATAGGGTTCCTGAGCATTAACGAAAGGGAAGGTGATGAAAAGTGGGGGAATCTTTATTTTTGGTGTATATGAATTCATTATGTAATTCCTGCAGCACTGAAATTTTAAAATTTGCATATAGTGTCACTTGCCAGAAGCAGAGATTTTATGCATAACTACAGATGGAAGCTGTTAGCTGGAGTTTTGTCCTTAGTTTATCATCATTAGATATTAATTAGAATGGATCAGTACCTACCTGCAGGCTTTTACAAGAAGAAGAAAGGGCAAAGTTAATCTGTTCACAGATCACAGTTCAACCGGGTATAAGGAGAACATCACAAGTCATGGGAAATATTTGGCATATACTCTTTAAAATTAAATTGGCTATACTTGACTAATGGCAGAGTGTTTAAAAAGAAAATCTGATACTATGAGAAGCATAAGTCAGGAATATGGAAGAGATGAGAGTTCACCATCCTCTTGTACCAGTTCTGGAATAATCTCCCTAAAAACCTACCAAAATGGAGGCAAGAGAGAACACTTGGCCCAGCATTTCAAAAATAAGCTCCTTCTCTCTGAATTTTAGCAATCTTGGAAATGCTTATAACAATGAAATTCTCAAATATCCTTTAGTAAGGTACTGTTCACATGTAGTATATATTAGGGATGTTCATTTTATTAGCCAAGATGGAGAACATAATTTCTATGTCTCAGTTTTTATCTTCAGAGTGTTTAATGTTCCATTTATTATCTTATATTTAAACCACTGCAGTGTAATGAGGAGGAGATTTAAGCACCAAAAATATCTTAAAAAGAAAGAAAGTTGGGACACAAGTAAGGAAGGAGAATATATTGCTATTGTTTGGTGGTTTTATATACTATCTTACAGAGATTTGCTTCAGGAAATCTGGATTCTGACCTCATAGTTTCTTCACTCTGCAGCATTCAGATGCTAAATTCTGTACTTCACATGGTTCTTAGGAAGATCAAATGAGACCATAAACTCTGAAGCGCCACTCATTCTACACATTAAAAATCATTTCTCGAGCCTTATGTGAGAGTGGGAGAAGAGAGGGAAGAGAAAGATAAATTCAGAATGAGGAGATGTGTTCCGAATTAATTGGTAGGGAAAGGAGAAGAAGTGACATAAAGAAGAGAGAATCCTCACACAGCCTTCCTCATCAAATTGCCATTTTCTGCAACTGCTTTCTTTGTTCTTCTTCTGGCCGAGGTTGGCATTGGTAGTCCAAACTCCATTTATTCATTTCCTTGAGGGTGGGCGTGGGCAAATGCAGTTCTTAAAGAGAGAAGGGGCAGGGAAGCATAATTGACAAATGTAGGCAGTCCTTCTGGCAAATGGAAAGTTTTGACGATTCTCTACGCCTCTCAAATATCAGTTCCTTGGTAGAGCAATAGCTCCTTTTTATACATTAACATTGATAGTTATGCAGTTGTTTCCCAAGCTTAATTTTTCGAACATTGGCTTTATTAAATGAACCAACAAGTATCAAGTGTGTTCTTAATATTCCTAGTCAATAAGTGAGAGAGAGAGAGAGAGAGAGAGAGACTAAAGAAATTTAGCACTGTCTTTTTCTGAAGAATCTGCAATTTTTTAGGAACCAAGACATACCAGGGATAAAGTAAAAGTCACATAAAACTATATACATTATTTTCCAAGCTCCATATTACAGGGTAACAGCTAGGAAGCACCACTGGAAATCAGAAAGGAAAGGGTAAAGTAAGGCAAAGTGCTCTGCAGTACCTTACAACTTTAAAAGCAGGGAAGGAACTGAGAAATTATCTATGTAAATCCTTGTTTAGGTACAAAGAGACTCCAAGCTTATAGTGTGGCTTAGCTAGGCATGAGGCCAGAACTGGAATCCCGAGTTTCAGCACCCTAGGCACTTTGTATCAAGCAAAAGTTTACCTTGACAATGAAGGCTGGGCATGCTTCTGATGAGAAGAGGAAAGAGTATTTAAGCAAGCAGTTGAATAAACTATGAAATGAACAGTTTTAGGATCTGACTATATTGTATTATGTCGATGACACTATCATGCCATAGTTTTACTGGTTTTGAGAATTTATTATATAAACAAATAACTTTAACAACAAATAAATATCTGCCAGATTAAAAACATGGAGATAATTTACCCATGCAAAGAAATATACTTTATACTTTTGTCTTTTACAAATCTAGAAGAGTAGATGACAGAAACATTAGTAGGCTGTCAATATTTTTGACTGAGAAACGATGATTATGAATTACAGCTGTCCCTCCCCCACCCCTAAACCTTATCCATGGTTTCACTTTCTGCTGTTGCATTACCTGGGTCAGTGAGTTCCTAAAGCAGATGATCCCCTGCTTCAGAGGATCAGAAGGTCAATACTAACCTAACGCTAGGTTGACAATGGTTACATAATTCACCTCCACCTAATCTCCTCACACAGGTGTTTCATCATCTCATATCCTCACAAGAAGGGTGAGTACAGTACAATAAGATATTTTTAGAGAGAGACCACGTTCACATGACTGTTATTCCAGTATATTGTTATAGTTGTTCCATTTTAGTATTAGTGTATTATGCATTATTATTGTTAATCTCTGTGCCTAGTTGATAAATAAAACTTTATCATAAGGATGCATGTTTAGGACAAAACATAATGTATCTAGGGTTCGGTACTCTCCACAGTTTCAGGCATGCAGTGGGAGGCTTGGATGCAGGAAGACTACTGAATATGCTTGGAGAGTGACTTTCCAGTCCTCAGACCATCACAAATTCATTGTGCAACCTTGATACTGTCACCTGAAAAGGAGAGGTAGATAATCTCAAATTCCCTTCCTAAAGCATCATTCCACATTTATAAAGGAAAATCTGTTTGAATGATGGAGAAACATCATTTGTGAGTTAGTGTTTGAAGAAAGAGCAGTATAATAAAGTCTTAAATATTTCATCTCTACTTGTAAACTAGTTTTTCTCTTTGATTTCTAGTTCTTACCATGATTTTGATCCTGTTTTCATTAATTTTCTGTGGATTCAGAAAACATTTATCTCGCACATATGCTGGATCAAACACAGTGCTAGGTGCTGGAACAAAGGACATGAGAAGCAGCCCTTTCCCTAAATAAAGAGATAATTAAGGTATGAAAAATAAGGCATCTTTCAGGATCTACTATACCCAAGGTACTGAAGTAGTTTAAATGCTATTTAATTCAATTCTAATAAAAATATATAAATCATTATCCATTTATAAGAGAGGAACTGAAACCATATGTAGTGTAGAGTAAAACAGAAAATTGAAGACTGAATAACATATAATACAGGTAGAAAATGACTTGATATTTTTTAAAACAGCATCTTTGAAATGGTTGTCTTTTTCTTCCTATCTTATGTTGAATTTAAACTTATGAAATTTACAAATGCAATTTAAACTGAAAAAAAATTCCCTGAAAATGGTTTACATACTGAAACATTTGCATTTAACTAAATTATCTGAAAATAAAAAAGTGCATTTTACTTATTTCCCCAATTGTTTTTCAAAAGACTACTGCTTGGGGCACTGAGTAAGCTTTTACAATGCAGTGGATAAGTGTAAACTATTCATTTATATATTTAAAAAACACAGAGGAAAACAGAATTACTGCAAGTTTAATTAGCACACAAGCTGTTTAGCCTTTGGTTCTCTGTTCTGACTGGCAAACTCTTAATCATCCTTAAAGACTTATCTCAAATGCCCCACCTATTCAATTGTCAACACATTTTATTATGAGTCATATTGCTGTGTTAGATTTGAAAAAAAAAAAAAAAACAAGATGAAAGAATGAAGTCCTTGACCTCAAGATGTTACCGATCTATTAAAAAACCAATATCAAAGAAATACTTAAAATGCAATGCAAATTTGCTTAGTCTATGTACCAGAGGAGAAAAGCCACTTTTCATCATCTAAATACAAGATTGAATATAAGAAAATAGAAGCTCAAAATTTTATTGGGAGGACACCCCCCTTCAAAAGACTTCTGCAGATAGCTTGGTTAGCAAAGGGCTTGCAGCTGCCAGCTCTTTCCCAGTTCTGTTTCATTTGTGAGCCTCCCACCACCACCCATTGGTGGTCACGCCAAGCCTGGAGCAGCCGTAGCTGATACCTGGGCCAAGAGAGGTTATAAAGCTGCGCCATCGGAACTGAATGCAAAACAACTTTTTTTTTTTTTTTTAATTTATTTTTTTTTTTGAGTGAAAGAGAGAGAGAGAGAGAGAGAGAGAGAGCAGGAATGGACGGAGGGGCAGAGGGAGAGGGAGAAGCCCTGCTGAGCAGGTAGCCTGATGTAGGACTAGATCTGGGACTCCAGGATCATGACCTGAGCCGAAGGCAGATGCTTAACCGACTGAGCCACCCAGGCACCCCGTAAAACAATTTTAATGGTCAGTAATCCCTCCAGATCCCCCTGTTGGACTGGCCAAAACTGTTTCAGGTCTGCCTGGAAGTTTGACTTCCTTTCTTCCCCCTATAGGGCTCCTTCTCTTTTCCTCAAACAGTGGACCCTTGGTAAATATCTTGCATGCTAAATATGGTCTCAGAGTCTCATTCTGGAAACCCCCTACCTGGATAAAAACACTGGGGGAATCTGAAGTCAGAAAAGTTGCCGTGGAAGATCTCAGTGGATAACACCAAAGCCTGCTTTTCTGTCTTCATCTTCCCATCGAAAGGGTTCTGGCAAAAGTTATTAATGACTTTCTTGTTGCTAAAACCAGTGAGCTTCTTTCTTATAGGAATTGACTTCTTTCTTACAGGAATTGACTCCCTTTTCTCAAATCCCTTTATCCCTTGTCTGGTTGGTATATACAAACTCCATCTCAAATCCCAACTACACCGCTGATTCCATTGTGAGACTTGGGACACGATAGTCGGTCTCCCTGTACCTTAGTCTCTCTGGACTGTAAAATGCTGATAACCATTGTGCCTATTTCACGGGGTTGCTGTGATGATTAAATGTTTAGAATAGTGCCTGCCACATAATAAATACTATATCTGTGCCTTCCGTGGGTCTCCTTTTATACCATTTTATCTGTATCTCCTACCCCTCTGATAGTTTCTTCTGAGCTATTCCCTTTCTCTTTTTGCCTTAATCCCTCCTTAAAACGTGATACTATCTTTCCTTGATGCCTTTTTTTTTTTAAATTCAGGTACATTTAAGGAAGAAAACCCTGAAACAATTACAATAAAAAGTTGGAGAAGTATTTTAGCACAACTTTCAGTAAATTATTCATCTTCCCAATTTTTGTTTGCTCATGGGCAGAAAACAAAACAAATGTGGCAAAATTTCTGTGTATAGATGGTATGGTCTGTGCTTATCTTGTTCAGACATAGTCTTTCATGGCACCTGTGCAAAAAGAAAAATCATTGTTTACGAACAGATCAGAGGAATGTAAATTATGATTTTAAAAAGAGGTAATATGGATGCCTGGGTGGTTCAGTCAGTTAAGCCTCTGCCTTTGGCTCAAGTCATGATTCCAGGGTCCTGGGATCAAGTCCCACATCTTCTCCTTCTGTCTGCCGCTCCCGCTGCTTATGCTTTCTCTGATAAATAAATAAATAAACAAACAAACAAACAAATAAAATCTTTTAAAATTTTTAAAAGTAAAAATAAAAAGGTAATAAATAGCTTAGAAAAGAAAATTTTCACTGAAATTCAATTTAAAAAAAAAGCTTGCTAAACTCTTAAAAATAAGTCACTTGCAAAGTTTCATCATGTGACATAGCGAGTCTCTGAACACTTGAGTAAGCCATCAATTAACAGTATTACTAAAGATAATGTATTTGAATATAATTTTATTTCTAGAAAATCATTGTCAGGTTAATCTTTGTGTCATGATTTCAATGAAAAGCAGTGTTTCGAGGATCTACTTCATCTGTCTTTGACCTTTACACTGTGGAATCATACCATGAAATTTCTTTCTTTGTCCCAAATTTGATAGTTCTAAAGTCAAGGTTTTCCTTCAATACATATGTAACACTTTGAGGGTAAAATAGTATCGTCTTGGAAATCATTTTATAATTCTAATTGAATATATTATCACTCAGTTTAGACTGGAGTGTTCCATCTTAATTTCTGAATTTCAGATGACAGCCATGATAATAAAGACACAGGGAAGGAGAATTGTGAGCAGTCCCAAGATTGCAGAATTTCAAGTTTCTGTTTAGTTGGTTCCCTAGGTTTAATGAAATCAGCTCTCAATATTGCTCATTTTGGGGTGCTTCTGATCTATGAAGGAGAGGAATTTAGATATATTCAGAAGTCTATTTTATTCTGTGTACCAAAACACAGGGTGATATTGCTAAAGGGATGCAGTAACAGGGAGAAAACAGCATTTCCTCTATGGTATCAATTTGGGGAATATTGTCCTAGAACCCAAAGTTTCCTTCATTCTAAAAA